>JAQMYK010000023.1:35786793-35798351 GCA_030014345.1 Clarias buthupogon
AGAATGTAGAAAATAAATCACTAAACAAAAACAAAGAAATTTGCAAGTGTTCTAAAACTTTTGAACGGTAGTGTATACTGTATACGTACAGAGAGAAAGAGAGAGACAGACAGATTAAGAAATGCTGCAGAGTTCACCGTTCCCTTCTACACATTCACATGTTAATCATTTGATCAAAGAATCGTCTTGCCATTCCTCAGTACTGAACGTTCCATCACAGCAAGCGTTATTAAATTCCAGCTGTTAACACTAGCATGGACAGCGCGGAGAGAACATTCGGCATCCGGCCAGGTGTGGAGAGATGTCTCGCCCTCGTTGCTGTTTGTGGCCCGGTGACTTTAGGTTGTTCTGACCAGCTGTGCTCTGATCAAAGCCCAGAGCAGTTAGCGCTGAGACCGATGACAGCTCGGCGTATTCTCACAGCTCTGATCTGATCAGCCGGCCTCGCTCGGCAGAGGTGTCTGTGAGGTAATACATTTTCAGTGGATTAATTGACACACCTGTGTTTGGTTCCCCAACAAGCAATCACAGCGCACTCATCGCCTGTCCATCAACACCCGCCGCGCAGCTGTGTCGAACGCATTGCCATTCCGAATCCTTCGAATAACAGCTTGATGTTCACTCGGATATCTGAGCAGGCTTCCTGTTTTTACAAGCCGCTTGATTGTTTTTGAGATCTTATTAACAGACATGAGTTAATTTAGAAATGCTGAGCTGAGCTAAAGTTTTTAGGTGTGAGCTTAGTTAAGCTTGTAGATCAACTATGGAAAATAAGTGAAAACCTTATTGATTAACAGTAAAAAAGTTAAAAACGAAAAAAACTACAAAACTGAAATTGCACTGCCAGGGTCCGGGTTCAAGTCCCGCCTTGGCTCTGTGTGCATGGAGTTTGCATGTCCTCAGACTGGTGTTCACAAACTTTCAGACGATAACTTTTTTTCTGCAGTGTATATTGGTACTAAGTTGATCTATTTAATAATGCTGTTAGTTATTAGCATCAATGTAAGTTTCTAAAAAGTGTTTACTAGGGTTGTCACCTATTTCCGATTTTCAAATATTGGCATTTTTCCCAGAGTACAAAATGTCTTGTTTTTATATGCATAAAACATCTATATTTTAAACATTCATATTGCATAAGTAGTTATATCGCAAGCTACCTGGAACTCACTGCCAGTGACAATAAACAACAATTATTTTCTGGTTTATTAGTAGGGAAATAATAATTATTAATTATCTAACTTGATAATAATGTAGCTGGAAAGCTGACATTAGGCATAAAACTAAATGACATTTACAGAAGACTTCAAGCACATTATGGTGATGTGACTCTTAGCGTCAAAACATTTCAATTCAATTCAATTCAATTCATTTGAATAGCGCTTTCAACAATCGACATTGCCGTAAAGCAGCTTTACACAATCAAAATAATTATTTAAAGTTTGTATGAAATGTGAATGTGTATGAATCAAAATGATCAGATTTGAACGGTGCTAACGTTTTACGATCCCGGCTGCAGTTATTCTGCACAGTCAAAAGTCCCGCTTTGACTTGAACGCCCTTCGTACAATGAGAAGCTATATAATATCACTTTTCTCTAAAGCACGGTCTTGGTACTGTCTGTAAACCAGGCCCACTTTGACTTGATAATAAAGCAGCGTAGATTTCAGTTTACATTGTTCGCATTAGTATTTGGGAATTTCAGCTGCTTTTTGTTTTGCTTTATGAAATAGATGAAAAGGCACATTTTGCATTTAACTTGACATAGCATTTGAGAAATTCCTGTCATTTTTTTTTTCTTAGAGAACCATTGACCTGAAATCTTATTCTATGGGAAATGGTGTGAAATTGTAGTCAAGTAAGTAAAGAATGTGCTCACGTTTTACGTTACTCATCTGTTTGATTTTGAATAAAGGTGCTGAAATTCCTTTGCATGTCTGCGAAAATGTTTTCTTCTGGAGCACAAGTATCATCCGTGTCCTCAGCTCAGCTTCGCGTTTGATAAGGTGATCTTACTTTTCATCTAGACTCAGATTTGATTAAGATCGCCTGCTCGGACGGTTCCTGGATCGAAGCGGTCGGTTTCTGTTTAGCGACAGGATTCCGACATCCTTGCAGGAAACTTGCATATCACACAGAGTCGGTTTTGTAAATTTCATTTTTTTTTTCGAGTCACATTCGATTACAGAAACTCATCAACACCTTCCCCGAGGGCCAGTCTCCCCTTTTTTCCAGTTGCGTAGAGGAGCAAATGAGTGCGATGCAAACAGCCATATGCCGTAAATGGGCTAGTAAATGAATGTCAATTATGTGGGCCAATTAGGATGATGTGTTTACTGTGTAAACAGAAGCTGTTTGTGCTTCTCCAGAAGATTTTATCTAAAGCTCTGGGTCCTTACTGAAAGCTTCTCAGCTGCCAAACCCTGCTCTTTTCTTTCTGATTTAAAATATGTGAGAAAATGCAATGTGAAGAACCAGAACATATAATTTTTTCATTGTTCATTTTTTATTTTTTGCAAAAGTTTATACCTTTTTTCCTCCTGTATAATCCTTATCTTCCTCAAAGATTCAGTGCTTAACAAGTTCCCGGATTCCTCTTGGGGAAAAAAAAAGTTTGGATTCACATTTTTTTTTATCCGTCTAAGAGTTCACATAGCACAATCTAGGCTTTCCCCCTCTTTTGTCTGGTTTGTCACATTTACAGACGCCCCAGAAGCTGCCTAGTGCCTAAACTTGTCTGTAAAAGACTAGATAATAAAAACAAGCCCTTTCCAAATGGAGTATTGCTGGGCCTCTCTATTACACATGAAGGAATTAGGTGTCATGATGAACCACTGATGAAGAGTGATGTTCTGAGAATCTGGTCTTAAATGAAGCATAGAGTGAACTCCCGTCTCAATGACTGGAGTTTTTTTTTTTTTTTTCCTTCTTTAAACCAAGCCCTGCTCAAGGTGGATTAGTGGTCACAGGTGAGTCACGTGACCGGGCGGGAAGGTGGAGCACCTATGAAAAGTAGTTAACATCCAACTCAGGTGGTGTTTCTTCAGCCTGGACGAGAGCACAGATCATCGTTCCGTCCGTCCGACTGGAAGCCCCCTGTTGGATCTCATGATGATTGTTTTTCTTTCTTGCGTGTGAGATTCGTCCTCCAGGAAGACCGGCATTTCTAAACTCATTATCACAACATCTCAAACACAATTATCTACGCATCCACCTGGCTCTTCTGGCTGTCCAGGAGTTCACTGGATCTCCACTAGTGGTCCATGATGTTCAGCTCTGGGCAGCTCCTCTCTTCTCTGAACCCTGGCGTTCTGCACTCCCCGACGACTCAGTTCTTCCCCGCGTTCCCCAGCAGGCTGGGCCATCCTCAGCTCCTAATCCCTGCTCCGCTGCTCAGCTACGAGCTTCTGCGCACCTACCTACATCCTGAACCTTGTAAACAGGCTCTGCTCCTGGCCTCGCAGGCATCTTCCATGGTCCGGCTTTCCACTGACACTGGTAAGACTCGTTATAATGCTGTCTCTTGAATTGAATTTAAATTTTGTTTATTAAGACTGTATTAATGTACCACATTCCAAAATATTATTGCAATGATACGTCTTTTAATTATCACAACCAAGCGCACACACAAATCCTTCTGTATTGTTTTCTTTTGGCCAGTGAAGCAGCAAAAATAGATTGTCTTGTGTTGTTTATTTAGGCAATATATTTTTAATAATGTACATGTAATTCACAGTATGAGAGGTAATTTGAGGATGATGGCCTATTCTCTGATAATAGCCATCCTTGGCATTTAATGGGACTTGAATGTTTACAAAGGATCAGCTAACAGCTTGTAACTAACAATCAATTACGCGGCTCCGCCAGAGAGAGCTTAATGAATGCAGCGCTAATTAGCCAATCCAGAGCTGTTAGTTCCCCCCGTCAGCCGCTGGCATCCTCCTAATTGGCCACATGCTTCCAGATGAGCCACGGCCTGCCAAGCAGCGGCGCGCTCGTGCCAACTACAGCAGCTGGCAGCTGGAAGAGCTGGAGAAGGCCTTCAAGAGCACGCACTACCCTGACGTGTTCATGCGCGAGGCCCTGGCGCTCCGACTGGACTTAATCGAGGCTAGAGTTCAGGTACAACCTCTCCAGTATGGCTTTATGTTACTGATGAAACTGCATGTTGGTTCTTCTCCATATCAGTCATGGAGACGAGCTACTGTATGACTGATGCATGGTTTAAATTTTTTATCTTGTCGTGCAAATCAAGTGCTTGGTAATTAACTAATAAGTTTGAAAGCTTTTGAGGAAAAGTTAAAGATGCAGCCCAGTGACTCATTAGGACTGAAGATGGGAAATAATTTTTAATAGTCTTCTGTCTGTACTTGAGATGGAACGATACGAGGGGAAAAAAAGTGTGAGAGATCAGAGAAAACATGTCAGATGTCAGGACTGATTAGATTTGGAAAAGTCATTTATTTATAAATTTATTTATAAATTATTGAAGATTATTTAAAATTAAATTATATTTATTTATAATTTATAATTTCATTTGGTTTTTTGTTATTTATTTATTTATTACACAATTTCATTTTTATTTAATTATGTTTTAATACTTATTATCAACTGTTATATTTATTTATTTTGTTTATTTATTTATTTATTTATTTATTTGTTTATTTATTTGTTTGTTTGTTTATTCATCTTCCGGAACTGTTAAGTGCTTGTTTAAAAAAACAGTCTGACTATCACTACCTACTGACACTGAATAATTATTTATGTATTTATTTATTAAATAATTTTATTTTTATTTACTTATGTTTTAATACTTATTATCAACTGTTATATTTATTTATTTTGTTTATTTATTTATTTATTTGTTTGTTTGTTTGTTTGTTTGTTTATTCATCTTCCGGAACTGTTAAGTTCTTGTTTAAAAGAACAGTCTGACTATCACTACATACTGACACTCAATAATTCATTATTTATTTATTTATTTATTTATTTATTTTTAGTTTATACACGTGTGAATGAATTTCGAATGAATAATATTCTGAAATGCTGATGGTTCTGTTCGGTACAGGTGTGGTTCCAGAACCGCAGGGCGAAGATGCGGCGTCAGATGAAGCTTCAAGGCCAGAGCGGAGACCTGTGTGCTCGGAAAGACACCGAGTCTAGACCGCCAGCGCCGTCCAGGAGGATCGTGGAGTCGGACGTCGACATGGTCCCGTGCTGGGACAGCAAACAGGAGAAGGCCGTTGGACACAGACTGCACCTGGGGGCCAGAGAGACGGGAGAGACCAGTCCCGAGGAGTTCCGCTTCTGCAGCATCGCCAAACTGAGGGCCAAAGCCAGGGATTACGAGGCCGAGATCCACAGCACTGCAGCCAAGGGGGAGAGGAAGTGGTGCTTAAAAGCTCACGTGTCTGAAAGTGACTGACAAAAGCGTGGGTTCTGAACTCCGGTGCGGTAGACGTGGGGATATCTGAATTCCCGTGGGTTTATTTATTGTCTACTCATTCTTATACAAGTTGGAGATGATGTTTGAGGTTTTTCCTTGAATAGCTTTCACGGCTCTTGTCAAACACTATAATCGTTAAAGTATTAACTGATACTAAACTGTTTCTGGTATGTAATAATAATAATAATAATAATAATAATAATAACAATAATTTCAGATTGCTTTCCCAACAGCTGGTCATTTTAACTTCAGTTTAAAATAAACTCGAGGGCAAAGAATACTCAGGTTGTATTATTAAACATTATGGTAATATTAATCATGACCATGTCTCTCTTGGCTGAATAGGTGACAAAATATGATTTGTTTTTGGCAAAACATATGGAGCTAATAAAAACAAGAACAAAAAAAAAAGCCTCTTATCTGATAAGGAGACGAAGGACGATCTCATCAATGGACGCGCCTTGAGTGAGCTATCCAGTTTCACTGACTGCAGAGAGACACAGGATGTCTGCAAGCTGCCACAGGCTCGTCCCGAACACAATGGGGACGGGTGAAAAACGACTGCCCTGGATTACATTTGTTAACGTCATGCTTTTCTCCTCCTTCCCCTTTCATACCGTACATAGGTGTTGACTAGGAAAAAAGGTTAACGTCTTCGAAAAATAATTACAGGCACTTGTTTAGTTTAGCTGATGCTTAAAGCCTTTAATGATATACAGAAGATATATTTTGTCTGCAGCTTCGTATGAACCTGGTTAATGCACATAAATAAAAAAAAAAGGTTTTCTCTGTACATTGATCAGAACTCACTCCTTCAAGGATATCTTTGCATTTTCTGTATGTCTGTCCAGCCAGTTTTTGTCACGGCATCACGCAAAACTGACTGGACAGAATTTAATGAAACTTTTGCAGTACTTAGATATCTTCCTGAAGTTTAATTTGCACCATAAGTGCACCATTAAAAAAAAAAAAAGAAAAAAAAAATGTAAGTCACTCTGGATAAGAGCGTCTGCCAAATGCCTAAATGTAAATGTAAGTGAAATCATAATGTTGAGTAAAAGTTATGAAGTTATGTGCTGGATTTAATAATCTACTTTAAAATAATCTACTAATGCTCTACTTGCTCAATGTAAACAAACACCTGCACCAATAGATATTAATTAGTAAAGATAAACTGAATATTTTTACTGGGATTAGTTCATATTTTCACTTTGGCTGAAATAACAGCACTGAAGTGGTATAAGTGAATTTTAACACGCTGGAGTCATTTTAAGACAAAACTTCATCTTTATCCGATCTACTTTTTCCATTTCTCATCCGATAGCCGAACAGGGAGTGTATTTGTCTGACAAAAGAAGTACGACTTAGTTTAAACAAGGCGTAAGATACTCAACCTTATAGAATGTGATTTCTAAGTTAGACAGAGAGTTCTGCTGTACAGAATTATTTCAACCTGAAATAATAATATCATTGATTACATTAAAGGTAATCAGATTATTTTTTAGCGTTAACCTTTTAACTATTTCTACAAACACTTTTCCTGTCAACAATAGTTATTTCATCCACTTTTTTTTTATTAGCTAAGAGTTGGAAAGTGCACTAGTAGGAGATGAGGTTTTTATCCTGTATGCCTCATTGTGAGGTGAGAACACCCTCTTCTGGTCTTGGGTGCGACACGCGCTTTGGGAACGATATCATAACTTACGGGATATTCATAAAGATTCATAAAGACAAAACAACTGTTGAAAGGATTTAAGCCCCTGTAGTTACTGTACATTTGCTTTTCTTTGATGTTAAGAATGATTTGAATAAGAATATTTAATCCTACTTAGCATTCATCATAAAGAGCCAAAAACCATGTTACCATATGGATCACATGACTACAAGCTTGAAAAATACAAACGAGAAGCCTTAACACAGTCCTAGGATGAAAGTTTAGCTTTTCTGAAAGTGTGAAAGTGATTTTGATGTTTGATCCAGCCATAACATTACACCCAAAAACATTATGCACAGTATTGTGTAGGTTTCTCTTGTGCCATCCAGGCAGCTCTGGACCCTACGGACATGACTCCACATGACCTCTGGAGGGTGCTGTGGAGTCTGGCACTGGGACATCCGATCCACAGGTTGCTGGATCGGGACTCCATGGATCGAGCTTGTTTGTCCAGCGCGTCGCATGCTTGCTCATTCGAGTTGGGATGTGGAGAGTTTGGAGGCAGAGGCTGGGTGTTCTAGTACCTTCATATCAATGACCAGATCTGACTTTTTTGGTCGGATCTTCACTTTTCTGTGAGATCCGACCAGACAGACTAGCCCATGATTCTGCCACCAGTTTATTGGCATATAATTATGGTATATATTATGTCATTATGTTAATGTGTTAATGTTATGGCTGATCATGTCATCTAAGTCATAAGCCATTCTTCTTCTTAACCACATATTACTCTAAAAGTATGTCTCGACCATGTTAGTTCCAGTTATCATTTCAATTATAACATATCTAATTTTTTTTTGTTAAACTTAATTTAAAAAATGCCATGTTACTAAGAAAAAAGAAAGTGTAAAAAAAAAAGAATGTGATGGAAAGCTTAAAGGGACGAATTTTACGAAACACTGACACTGGAGACTCCTTCCATACAGTACATGCTACATTGAGCAAAGAAAACAACTAAAGACAATTTGAACTGCTGGAACTGGGTTAGGAATCCTTCTACACATTAAACCCTGGAGCCACAGTGCTGAACCGTCAACTTAAATTTGACAGAAATGGGGTCAGAAAAAAATACAAATAAAAATCAGATCTAAGGAGATCACTTAAACTCTTGGTGAAATTGCATGGGGGAAAAAATCCACAGTAAAAACCAGAGCTATATTTAATAGTGAAAGTGAGAGTATTTCCACACACACTAGTCATGTGACTTGCCTTTCACAAGTTTGCATATGAAAAAGACACTTTTTTTTGAGGGATTTGTCATGTTATACAAATGGTTTTGACTAAAGAAATGATCATTTAAACATTATGTAAATATGAGTTTCCTGTGAGATCCAACCAGTCAGACCAGCCCACGATTCTCCCACCAGTTTATCGGCGTATAATTATGGTATATATTGTGTTATTGTGTTAATGTGTTAATGTTCAGGCTGAGCATGTCATCTAAGCGGTCTTCTTTTTCTTCTTCTTAACCACATATTACTCTAAAAGTATGTCTGAACCATTAAAAAAAAAGAATAAAACAAAACTTTTTTACTAACAAAATGTTTATAAGGTAAATAAACAAAGACTGGATCACATGACTGTTACTAACCTAAGCGGTTTCCAGTAGCACTACTCGCTCGCTACAGTATGTGTTTAATTCCTCCTGCATTACAGCAATATCCCGAAGCCTGCAATTTCTTTTGTACCTTTAACTTTTCATTAATTTATAGCTTCTATTATGGAATGTCTTTGCATGTTAGATCCTATTTTCATTTCAATTATAACATTTCTGAAGACTTGTTCTATCCCCTTATGTCTTTGTTTTTAGTTAAATTTAATAAAAAAAATGCCATGTTACCAAGAAAGACAGAAAGACTGTAATGGGATGGAAATCTTAAAGGAGTGAAAGGGGTTTTACAGAACACTGACACTGGAGACTCCTTCCAAACATTATATCACTCAAACCTCAAAAACTCAACAACAACAACAAATGTCACCTTTTCGAAAGTTCCAGTTATTGGGCTGCATCAAGCAAAGAAAAGAAGTAAAGACAATTTAAACGACTGGAACTGGTTAGAAATGCTTCGACACATATCAAAACCTGGAGCTGTAGTGCTGAACCGTCTACTTACTGGAAGAAATGTGGTCAGAAAAAAGTGAAAAAAGAAAAATCAAGAAAGGAGAAGACTCTCTGTGAACTTTGTGTCACTCTGGTTAAGAGCATTTGCCAAACGTCTAAATGTAAATGTAAGTAGCATGGAAAAAAAATCAACTGTAAAAACCAGAGCTGTGTTTAACAGTGAAAGTGAGATTATTTCCACACACACAATGTAATGAGAACTCACAGGATTGGAACTAAACAGCTATTTGTCCATAAGAAGACAACTCATTAGTGAGACTCATCTGACAAAAAGCTATAAAGACTGGACTTTGGAGAGATGTCATGTGGTCCGATGAGTCCAGATTGAGCCTGCAAACTCCAGTGTGTGACCTCTGATTAAAAAGTGTTCAGTGCCACTTTACGTCACTTCTTATAACAAGCAGTAGTCATGTGACTAAGTACTCTTTTCGGAGGAGTCCCGGGAAAAGTTTGCATATGAAAAAGACTAATGTTTTTAGCACTTTCTATTTGAGGGATTGGTCATGTTATACAAATAGTTTTAACTAAAGAAATGATTATTTAAACAAACATACATTATAATGATGATGATACATTTAGGGTGGGTCTTTCAGGTAAAATATAATCAGAATAATGTACACCTTTATATAAAACATAGGAATATAATCAACAACAGGGCGGTGTGATACAGCCTGATATGTAGGGTGATGTACAGATATACAGACTGTACTGTGCAAGAGTCTGTGTCATTACATGACAGATCAGTTTTTAGATAAACAAACAGACAAACAAACAAATTAAGGAAAATGTTAATGCTGGTTCCAAACGAAAGATCCCACAGGTCATTACTGATTTGGTTGCAAAAGGGAGGGACCTACTTAATGTTAGGCGGGTGGTCATAATGTTATGGCTGATCGTATAGAGTCAGCCAAAAAAATGTATACACAAACTTGTATAAATGTTTTAATACAAAATTTATTTCAATACGTTATATATTGATATATACTGTATGATAATATTATGATAGTAATATGATGATATTATTAATATTATATTAATACTGTATAATATACATCATACTATTTTTCTTTTCTTGAAGTGTGTATACATTTTTTGGCTGACTCTGTACAGTATATACATGTATTAGTTAGTCTTCAGGGGTCGCCATAGCAGGGCATCTTGGCACAGTTAGAAATAATGATTTTGATGGAAATTATGAATGTGTTCCTCAAACTTTGCCTTTATCAAAAAAAACATAAATAAATAAAATAAAGCACCTTTTACAGCAATTACAGCCTGGCAGACATTCTAGCTGTCAGTTTTTACACGATAATCTGATGAGATTTCACCCCATGCTGCCTGGAGCTTCTCCCACAAGATGGATTGTCTTGATGAAGTCTTCCTCCGTACCATACGGTCAGGCTGCTCCCACAACAGCTCAGTAGGGTTTTCAGATCCGGAGACCGTGCTGGCCGCTCCATTACAGTCAGAATCCCGGCTAATTTTAATTGTTTGTGAAATGGATAAAATTGTTTGTGAATTGCATGAAAATGTGCTTTTCTTCGTAAAAGTAAAACATATATATAAACTATATAAGTGAAATATATATATATATATATAGGGACAGTGGTACAGTAGCTCAGATGGCTAAGGCACTGACTTACTAATCAGAAGTTCTTTCTGGTTTCGAGCCCCAACTCCACCATGTTGCCATTGTTGGGCCCTTAATCCTGTCTGCTCCAGGGGTGCTGTATCATGTCTGACCCTGTGCTTTGACCACGGTTACACTGGGACATGCGAGGAAAGAATTTCACCGTGCAGTAATGTACAGTATATGTGACAAATAAAGGCTTAACTTCTGTTTTTCACCTGTTGAGTTGATTAAAACAGCTGTTCCCAATGAATCAGGGTAATTAGGATGCTTCAGAACAGCTTGGACTATTTGGAATGGTACAGTATAGTACTTATAGGATTTCCCTATTGACCGACCGTGACAGTTTGCAAAGGGTATGAATAATTTCCGACAAGCCACTTTTTGTTCAAATGTAAATAAAAGATTAAAAATAATATTTTTTCCACAATGATGCCTTTTGTACATCGTCTTATTATCTTCTGGGAGATGCCTGTGTCATATATATATATATTTCAAAGCTATAAAATAACACATATGGGATTAGGTAATTACATAACAACAAGAAAAACACAAAAACTGTGTCTTAAACTAGTTAGTTGTTATTTTAAGACACAGAGGTCAGCCTTTCTGTAATAGTTCTTGCAAGAACAGTATTGTCAAGTGCATT
>JAQMYK010000023.1:35819789-35835091 GCA_030014345.1 Clarias buthupogon
TTGAACATGCATGGAAAACATTGTTTAAACCCTTTACAATGAAGATCTGTAAAGTTATTTGGATTTTTACAACATTAGTGTTGAAATACACAGTCCTGAAAAAGGGGCGTTTCTTTTTTTGCTGAGTATATATATAGACAGTATATTTAGTGATATTATATATACTGTATAGTTTTAGTCAAATACAACCTCTGACATATAACTTTTATCAATGTGCCATTATTTATTTAACAAAAAAATAATAATACAAAAAAAACCCACAGGGTAATACTAATTAGCCCCATGATTCAATAGATTGTATATCCACCTTTAGCAGCAATAACTTGAATGAATCATTTTCTGTATAACTTTATCACATCATTGTAGAGGAATTTTGGTCTATTCTCCTTTACAACATTGCTTCAGTTCATCAAGGTTTTGGGGAATTTGTACGTATATGCACAGGTCCTGCCACAGCATTTCAATTGGGTTGAGGTCAGGTCATTCCAAAACCTTGTTTTTCTTTTCTTTTTCATTATTATTATTATTATTATTATTATTATTATTATTATTATTATTATTATTATTATTATTTTTCAGACATTTTGAGGTAGATTTACTGGTGCTTTGGATCCAATGACCCAATTTTGTCCAAGCTTTGGCTGTCGGATAGATGGCCTCACATTTGAGCATATGGAGGAGATCATGATCAGTGACTGCAAGGTGCTCAGGTCCTGTGGCTGCAAAATCAAGCCCAAATCATCACCCCACCACCTCCATTCTGGACAGTATTTAGGGTATAAGGTGTTTCTGCCTGTATTTTGCCAATCATGCGTTGGGCATCAAAGGCCAAACAACTCCTCTCCGGTCTCATCCGTCCATAGGACGTTGTTCCAGAACCCTTGTGCTTGGTTTAGATGCAGTTTTGCGAACCTCAGTTGTGCTATCATGTCCTTTTCAGACAGTAAAGGTTTCTCCTGGCAACCCTTCCAAACAAACTGTACGTGTTCAGTCTTCTTCTACAGTAACTGTGCTTTCATGGACTTTAACATTTAACATGCTCAGTGAGGCAGGTACAGTAGGGTCTGAGATGTAGCCCTTTTCCCCCGAGCATTGCACGGTCTGACCCTTGGGTAAATTGTTGCTGTTAATAATGTTTTATAACGCTTTCCATATTGACGTGCAGCTTCTATAAGACGCTTTCTTATGTCTTTCCCTTTTGGCATTGTGTTAACATACACCTGACTGCTCCAGACCAAAAACCTGTCAAAACTTATGTTTTTCTAGAGGTCTGCACACCTACTGATAATCAGTTATTGAACAGCTGATAATCAGCACCACATGTCTGCAACTTAACTTTTTTAATCCTGTGGAAGCATCAAGGGCTACTCAGTATTGTCCACATGATTTTTATTATGTTTTTACATACTGTATACAATACTGTGCAAAAGTTTTGAGCCACCCCTTATTTCTTCATATTAAATAAAATTAAATTATGTGGATTAAATTACAGAATTGTGAACGAATGTTTTACTGCGACAGGCGTCAAAGTGCATAAAGGTCTCAGCAGCAGCAGCCTCATTTCCCCTCTCGTCTGTTCCAACCACACAGCATTCAGCATCAGCAGTATAAACTAATCACTGTCCTGATCATCTCTCATCATCTGCACCTGTTTCTCACTGGTTCATGCCTTAAGTTAGATGTTTAATGCATTAATGATTCATAGGTCACTGTGTGAAAAAACATTGCTCTGAATCTGCTCAGGTACAGGGACAAAAAAGTCTCTATTAAATAATTGAAATAATCTGTCAGATTATTTAAAGAGATATATAATTAGCAATAAACAATATCATTTTCTGTATTTGCATTTCAAGGGAGGAAGAAGAGGATCAACAACTAAACGAAATGATGCACAGACTCGGTAAGGTTCAGCTCATTCAACCAAACTGAGAAATGTACAAAAAACATCATTCACTTGCTGTTTTTCTCGGCTTACTGCAGGTCTGCGGAAACTAAAAGGCAGGAGGAAGTCATCCTTCTCCAAGGTGTTCAGACGCAGGAGTAAAAAGGAAGGAAGGAAGGAAGAGTGATGGAGCTTAATGCAGTCTTGAGACACACACACGCACATCAGCTCAGGGTCTCTTAGAGCTCTGGCAGGTCAGATTTTATTTATGGTGTTGGTTAATATTATATAACAGATAACACACAATGCCTAGATTTATACAGTATCTGTTTTTTTTCTTTGTACTCTACAATTTACATCACATTAGACTTCACTTACTCAGATCTTAGTTCATCTGTTTAAAAAAAAAAACTTTTGAAGTTTTCTTTAAAGAAGTTCAGCTCGTTTGAGATTTTAAAAAAAGTTTGGGTTTTATTTGTGGCTACGTACATTTTAACCTTGAATTTATATATCTTACAATTTGATCACATTTATTTATTTACTTATATTAACCTTAAAAAAAGCTCTCTCTCTCTCTCTCTCTCTATATATATATATATAACATTTTTTTTTTTTTTTATTGTTGATAATTGTTGAAGCCACTTCTATCAGGACACTAAAACTCAGGCCAAACCTCTTACACATTCCTATGAAGTTTCATTTTCCCTCTTGCCCTAAAGGTGGCACTATAGGCTCACATGCCCCTCAGAAGAGTACTTAATCCAAAATATATAGAAAAAAAGGAAAAGAAAGCACCCTAAAAGCAAACACTTCCTCCTTTGCCTAGACTACAGTATAAACTTAGATTTGGTAAGAAATACTAAATCAAGCCTTTTTATATTTATTGTTTACTTTTTGTATTTTTGTTTTTAAATGTATTCTCGGGATGCAAACAATTGGTTGTGTTTTTCTTTTTAAAATGCATTAAACAAGTTTAATTACGTGTGGACTGGGGTAATGCCGTGAGATCTTTTTTGTTTGTGTCAGAAAGACTTTCAGAAAGTAGATATCAGGAATATTAAAATAAATTATGAAAGTTCTTTTTAATAATTAAACTTTTTTAAATATATAATTGTAAATATATTGTTTAATTTTAAATGCTTTTCTCTTTCTTAATTACTTATAAAATCGTATATAATAAAACCACAAGACACATTTGAACAGTTGTTAATTCTGTTTTATTTTCTCTATTATGCCGAGACTAAACCTTCAGATGATCTAGACGTCTGTTGTGAGAAGGTGAGGTGTTGACAGTCCTCCAGGAGCGTCTCTGAACCACTGGAGTATTCTATAGAGATTTGGATATAGACGTTGTGTCTATATCTGTAGAAGTAAGTGTGTGTGCGTGCGTGCGTGTGTGTGTGTGTGTGCGTGCGGGCACATGGTTCCAGTATGAAAGTTGCCTGTATTCCCATAGAGTCTTCTTGGGGGATGTGTGGAGCTGGCACTGCTCTATTTTTCCATCTCACAGTTTTGGACAACAAAGTATGCATTTAAAAGTTGTTCCACTCATATCCAAAAGTTTTTACTTCTCTAGGAAAAAAAAAAGTAAAAATAAAAAAAAGCTTTTCGTTTGCAAATACAAATGTACATTCGTGCAATATTGTCTTTTGAATTAATTTGCTCAATCAAGTTAATTTGGGTTTATTTGCATTTTATGCAAGTTATTGAGTATATATATATATATACTGGGTGTGTATATATATATATATATATATATATATATATATATATATATATATATATATGCTCAATAACTTGCATAAATAAAGAAATATGTATATATTTATTATATGCTCAATAATCAATAGGTAATGGGGATGACTGCTATATATAACGTTAAAGTTAATTTGTGTTAATTTATATTTTATGCAAATTATTGAGAATACAATATATTATATACATAATATGCTCAATAATCAATTGAGGATATGGACAATTTTAATAAATCCACATTATCTATATTATATAAAACTATTGAATATTGAGTATATTATGTATTATACATATATAATATGCTCAATAATATATATATATTTCTGTTTTGTGAAATGCATAGCATTGACTGAATTGGTGATCTATTCCAGACATTCCTGAGGATTACCTTCCTCCTAATTTTAGATTAATATAAAAAATTGTGCTCATGCCATGCCACAAGTCATATAAAAAAAAAAAGCCTACCAGTCACATATGTATACTTGAATATGAGTTATGCTGAACCGCATTTCGATAATTTACTCACATCCGCCCGGCCCACAATTTTTTTTTTAAGATGCATGAAATTGTGCTCACGAACTTGGAACGCGGTCTTTCTAGTTCAGAGGAGCCAGGATATGATGTTTGGGGTGCAGAGGACCAGGCGCTGATGCAGGTGACAGTCGAGACTGAATACGTGCAATATTAGAGTTAATTAAAGCTTTGCGCCCCATCTCCCGCAAACGCTCATGCTTCTGCAATTAAGAATCAAAGGCGGGGGCTTAGTGTCACAGGGTGTCTAATACACGGCTTTAACAGGAAAGGCGACCTGATTTGCCCGGCTCCTAGCAACAAGCATTAACAACAGGCTCAAATTAGAGGGGCATTAATATTCATAAGTAAAACAATTCAAACGACTGGTGAAATGAAAATCCTCCGAGGTGAGCTGTCTCGGGCTCGCTCCGCCTGTGCCCATCAAACGATGTCATTAGGGCCTGGAGTGCTTAATGTATATGAGGAAGCTGATAACGGGGATGACCACTAATGAAGGAATTAAGCACTATAGTGGTTCGAGTCACTCGGACAGAAAGTCATGTACAGTAGTCGCCGTGTACGACGGACGGAAGCTGGAGAATCAACTACATGTAATTAATTTCCGAATTGTACGTATAATGCGGCTCTGATTGAGGATGAGAGAAAAGATGGTCCTTCTGTACGATGCTGGTTGCGATTCAGTTTGGATCTTTCCTAGGTGCTGTAGTGCTTTTTAATTGCTGTGCTGCTTCGGATTCGTGACATTGTAGTTACTGCGTTATTTGAAATGTACTGGGACGGTCTATCCCTGCCCACACAGTTTAAAACGGGCCCACATGCCATGTGGCGTTCTGTTTGTCTTTGTGCATGTGTGTGTGTGTGTGCGAGTGTGTGTGGCACATGGAGAGTGCCAGTGTCTCTGCCACTAGCCTGTAATTATGATCCTTGAGGTAATTTTATCAGGCTCATTAGCTCTGATGAGTAAACGAGAAGCGTGCCTCTAATTTATCGGCCATCCAGACTGGAGACTGGGCCCCTCATCAGCCCGATCATAATATTTGTACAGAAAGGCTGACATATTCTCTGCATCATAAGCGTTCCGGAGCCAGCATGGGCAGGAGGGAAGGACTTTGTTGCTTTAATCATTAATTGCTTTCCAAATGATAGACTGGCAGAAGGCTGGTTTTGATAATTAGGCATGACTACTGTTACTAGACATGCTGTTTGATCTGTGTCTAAATGCTGGATGGCAGCTGAAAATGCAAATCCACTTTCCCGTGCACTTCAGACGCTCGCATTTCGGACAACGAGATCGCTTCACAGTTTGTAACGTCCTGCGTTTGTCTTTTCTCGCGTTCATAAAGATTGTAGTCTGTGTCTGAGAGTGTCTTTAAAGAGAGATGATAATGTGCTTATTTTATTTAAAAAGAAGAAAATAAAAAAAAAAGAGAACGTGGCACATGGCTAGTGGGGATGTAATGGATAAAGTGGCACGGCTTGGAAGTCTTGACAAGTGCAGCTTTTCATCCATCTCAAATGAATAATTTTCTCTTCCCTTAAACATCCGTAATCCAGCCATGTTATCAGCGCCAACGCAGGAACCGGCTCGGCTCGGCTCAGCTCGGCCGCGCAGCAACTTTTCTTCTTCTTCTTTCTTTTTTTTTTTTTCCTTCCTTCGCTTTACCCGGCTGCCAGAGCGGGCAGCTCCCTACACCGCTACGCCAGAGCTCACTTTAATTCGGCCCCCTGGTTTTTGTGGATCTGTGTGACGGACCCACACCAGCAGGGATACAGGAGGACGAGCTTCCCGAATGGCAGCGTGTCTTTTTCACCAACAGTCTGGGGCGGCTCACTTCACACTGGCACCAACATCACTCTGGAGACAAAAATTCTCTCTCCGCTGAATAGAAGTGTAATTTTATCTCCCTTGTACTATTAGATGTTTAACAAATGGAGGTCCTGCTGTCCAATTTTTTTTATTTATTTATTTTTTTTTTTGGAAAGTCGAGAACTGTAGAAATATGAATGTCGAAACATTATACATGCTTAAAACATCATTTACAGAACCTGTGTATAATTGTAAAAAATGCTGTGAGTTTATCCACTTCAATAAAGTTATTTCCTTTTTTTTTTTTTTTTTTTCTTTTCAATATTTATTCTAACCTTTTTTAACACTTTACTGATCAACAATAAAATCGTTCCTCATGGCGAACCGCGTGATCCCATGTAATGTCAAGCCGCGCACGCCGGACTATCCTGCGGCATAGGTTTGTGATAAATATATTAACCTCATCGTTTTCAGGTAGCTCTCGGACGCTCGAACATCCTGTCTTTAAGACCTACGAGCCGGCAGGAGTTTTTGATTTGGCATTTAGTGACATTCTAAGCCTTTTAGACAGAACTCGCACCGGGATTTCACATTCGCTCTGACGGAAAAAAATAATTTTGCCCTCTGTAGAAAATGTTGGGAATGATTAAATACACTGTGTTGAGTTAAAAAACGTCCAGATGGATTCTGCGAGACACTTTGTGCCCTGTGTGAATGTCTACGTGAGTGTGTGTGTTAATTTAAAAGCTTCATTTTCAGGCAGTTTAGTTGCATGAAATTTACACCACAAATGAGCACAAGCGAAACGTCTTTTACGAAACTAGTCATTTTTTCCCCCCACATTTTTAATTGTAATCTAAAAATCAATTTGTTAAACAGAAAAAAAAGATTCCGATGCGAATGACACTCTGACTTTAGCGGTGCTCAGGATTCACCACATGACCGTTCAGCAGGAAATTGCTTGATTGGTTGATTCAGTAATAAAAGACACACAGGAGGCCTTGGCAGCTCCTTTAAGTGTTTTGCATGGAAGTGTGTATATATTTATGTGTGCACGTGTGTGTGTGTGTGTGTGTGTGTGTGTATTTGATGGCCACTGTGCTGCACAGACTACGCGCTCTTCTTTTTGTGAGCTGGCAGCTTTGATACTCTTCCTCTCTTATCTCAATCCTGGCAAGGTTAATGAAGTGCTAGCACTCTTGCAGGAAGTAAAAATGGGCTGACTAGCCGAGACCGGAGGAAGCTCGGAGATGAAACGCACAACTCGGAGCAGCTCTAAGTGGCAATTTTAGTGAATTACTGAGACAATGAGAGGAGGGGTGGCATCCTCTTAGACACAACGGCGGTAGGTATCAGGGACGGTCGATTGGATCTCTTTTAACTCGGCTCATGTGGAATTACATTAACATTTCAGCCCTGCTTGTAATATGATCTGTCACACCTCCGAGTCTGCCAGAACCGCTGTACCACAGTGTGTCTTTAAAAAGAAAAGAAAAAAAAAGAGTTGGTGTTTATTTGAGGAATTTGAGGTGTATAGACTGAAGCTATTTTTATTAAAACTGTAAAGCTATGACATGATATTCAGAATGATAGAAATATATATATTGCAAAGGAATTTTAAGTAATTTTTTATTAATTAATTAATGAATGAATTAATCATTAATTCATTCTTTATATAAAGTATATATAAAGTGTATATATATTTCTGTTGCAGTATGGTCAGTTTTTTCTTTCTTTTTTTTGACTACACTATACATTATAGACGATCTATAATTGCAGCTAAATGTTTATTGTCTATTATGTTACTATCCTTGCTAAGGGATTTTGTAAATTTCCTTCGGGATCAATAAAGTATCTATCAAGATCTAGAACATCTAATGGTGTTAGAAAGGCAAGTGATGACATTGTAGTTTGACAAGATTATACAAAAAAAAGATTTGTTTTATTTTAAATGCTACAAAGTATTATTCATACACTTAATTATACAGTATATGTAGCCATGTTTTATTTTTATTAATCCTATAATTCTAAGCAGTCTGAAAGTTTAAAAATGTATTTTACTGTATAGTGTAAAAAAAAGTGTTTAAATCTGAACCTCAGATGTCTTTATCCTAATTGATGTTTTTTTTAAATTTATTTTTATTGTCAATTTTACAGCACTGTGAATCAAACACTAGCTGTGTGTGTGTTTTATTCCTTTTTTTCTCTTTTTGTACTACAACGCATCTGTTTTATGGAAATGAATTGCTCTAAAAAATCAATCTGGTCAAGTACTGTAAGGCATGAAGCTTGACTCTTGACTGCTGCTTAAATAACAAAAGGAAATGGCTCATAATGTCAGATTATTAGGGGAAAATAAAACCCTAATGCTTTGTTACTCAAGCTCTGCTTTCTCTCTCTCTCTCTCTCTCTCTCTCTCTCTCTCTGTCTTTCCTTTTTTTTCTTAGTTACAATATTCTAATGTCCCTCCGCATCCATATGTGCTAATAGGTAAACATGACTGTGTGCAAGAAATGAATCTGGAAGGTCTACTTCCCGATGAATTAGCATATAAATGACTTCATCTTATACAAATAGCGCCCTACTGCCCACAACTCCCAGCGCTAAGCAAAGGATTGTGTGTGTAAAATATGTCAGGAGGAAAATGTAAATTAATCTGTGCAACTCATCGCTCAGTCTAATGAGAAAATGGTTTTACCTTTAACCCTACTTTTCTATTTCCAGCAGCTCCCCGAAATCACTTTCGCAGATACGCAGCATAATTGTTTCAGCCAAGTACAGGGCACCTTTTACTAGAAACGAAACTGTTTGGAGTCTGTCTGGTTCATTCATGAACTCAAAGATGAAACAAACAAATTGCAGAGCAGACTACTGAAATCATTCAATCAATCAATCAATCAATCAATCAATCAATCAATCAATCAATCCTTATTCATACTCAAATGTCTTTGAGCTTTGTTTCTGACTTGGCAGACATTACTTAATTAAACACCAATAAATAACAAGCTCTAGATCTTACTTGATTTAAGAAACTAACAAAGAATCTTCTTTTTTTTCTGGGTGCTTTTTTGAATCATGACTGAAAATTTGCCCATTGAAGGTGCCTGAGCTCTGGGAATTAGCTTGTCTAATCACTAAAACAACTTTTTTTCCTCCGATCACTTCTGCCTCTGTAAAGCTTTGTATTTTTAAGAGAATTATGCAATTCGAAAAACTAAAATAGCTAACAAGTACTTATTAGAGTGAATCGAATGTTGACTGTCAATTCGATTCTGTTTGATTTTTGCCATTGCAATTTTCATTTCACTCCAATTAGACAGCACCAATGTTTATTATCTGAATTGTCTCTAGCTGCTCTATTTCTAAAGTATTAAAATCTTAATATTTCTATATTACAGAATGTAAAATTCTATTTTAAAATATTAAAATCTACTAAAAATATCTAATATGCACTGAAATGATACAAAACCTGTTGTTGATTGCTTAAAAATGTCATGTCTCATACAAATAAAAATCTTACATTCATGTTTAAAAGTTAGTACACCCAGTTAGGTTTTTTGTGAAAAAAAAAATGCTACAAATATTATCCGATCGTAACAGTATTAGGCAAATACAACCTCAGACGAATAACAACTTATAACTTTTTTCATCATGCTATTATTTATTTAACAGAAGGTTTGCCGACCTCTATAAAATGAGAAGTTTTGGCAGTTTGCTGGTCTGGAGCATTCATGTTTGTGTTAACACAAAGCCAAGAGGGAAATACATAAGCAGTAAATTGTTGCTGCATATCAGTCTGGGCAGGGTTATAAAGGGATTTCCAAGCAGTTTGTAGTTCGACATTCTGTAGTCAGAAAGATTATTCAGAAGTAAAAAAAACAAGTCCCAGTATTGGACATCCCAGCACAAGTCCATGACAGCACAATTAGAAGAAGACTGAACAAGGACAGTTTGTTTAGAAGAGTTGCAGCATGAAAGCTTCTTCTGTCTAAAAGGAACATGGAAGCACAAGGTCATCGAGGTTCACAAAACTGCATCTGAACAAACCACAAGGCTTGTGGAACAAAGTCCTATGCCAAAGGAGATCAAAGTGGAGTTGTTTGGTCTTAATTCCCAACGCCATGTTTGGCAAAAGGCAAAAACCAAACAGCATTTTAGTAGAAAAACCTCAGATCCCCAAAATGATTTGTGCTTGTTTTATACCGACATGACCTGGGAACCTTGCAATTATTGAGTCGATCATGAATATCTCTGTATTCCAGAGTATTCGAGAGGCAAATGTAGGTCCAACAGCTAAAGCTTGGGTTTGGGGTAAGAAATTGGGCTATATATATTATGTGATAAAATGAATTATATGAGGGTACAGCATTGTACAAATGCCTTCAGTTTGATTTGACAACAACAAGGGGGTCACTTATTTTTGCACATCTATCTATCTATCTATCTATCTATCTATCTATCTATCTATCTATCTATCTATCTATCTATCTATCTATCTATTATTATTGTTATTATTTTATATATATAATAATATATAGTAATTATAATAATTATTATCCCATACATCAATGGATCTTAACTGTCTATTTTACAATCACATTTATACAGTCGCACTTGGCTTCGAATTTACTATTTTGCAATCATGATTATCATTAAAGCCGTGGTATTTTTCCACTTTTTTGGGAATCTGAGCTATTTGTCACATAGCTGGTGGTAATATGGTAGAAGAGGCTTATCGAATTTGGTTAGCTAATTAAGCAATTAGCTTATTTCAGCTCAGTGCTGCCTCTGAACTAATCTGGGGCATTGTATGTTCACTGATATGCTAAGACAGAGGCGTGGCCACTGCATGTTCTCTCATTGGCATATTTGTGGAAAAAAAATATAAAAACCCACACACATAGCTTTTAAAGCTTTGCAGGGAAGAAGCATGTGTACACTATTGGGAACGCCGATAAGTCTAATCTGCATGTCTTTGGCCTGTGATCTATCTATTTATCTAATGACTAACATAACAACAGCAGCGAGGTCTTGGAATAAAGTGTGTACACCATGAATGTTCACGCTTTCAGATAACGTGATAGAGAAATATTCGTGTTGTCCTCTACAATGAAATTCGACCGATGGACCCGATACGAGTACTCTCTGTCTTGTAGAAGGCGATGAAGCAAGCACTGTAACCTAATGACTGTCATTGTCTGTCATGTTTGGAAATTATTTCAAATCTTGCTCTATCTGAAGATGTTTATTGCTATAGGCTGCTAGCAGAATTACTGCACTTTCAAAACACATATTTGAGGTATTTTTAAGGATTTGTACTAGTGTGCCAGCTTGTCGCTTCTCCCCCTTCCTACTGTGGCCTGAGGGCGAAAACTCACTGTTAAATTCTCCAATACAATCTCATTCAGCAAAAATTAGTTTCTGGAGGCAAATGGCAACATCCCACTTGTGATCCCCAGAGATTCTGCTTAAAAGTGAGCTAACCTGCAAAACCGTTCTATAAACCCACATAAAAACCGTAGGCTGCTGCAGAACTTTAAAATATATATATATATAAAAAATAAAACTTATATATTCTTTTTTAATGTGGGAACTGCTTGCATGATTGTACACCGGACTTTTCTTTTTTGTGTTGGTGGTTTTGGTCAGGCGAATTTCACAGCACACACGCACACGTTAGCTCATAAAAAAAATGCCAAGGAAAAAAAAAACAAACAAAAAAAACACCAACAAAAAACAGAACTTTAACCATTTTTCCAATAATGTTAACTCTATGTGGAAGGACTTTAGATGAAAAATGTTCAATTCGAAGCCAAAATTCAGTTCCTGTTTCATTAAAGAATTGAAGAATTATGAACCAAAATACTTCTTTAGGACAGGGCAGATTTTTTTTTAGATCTCTTTACAAGTAAAATAAATTCTATAGACAACATTGACATTTTTTTAATGAACATAATCCATAATCTGTTCTAAATTCTAAGTGCATTAACAATAGAACAATAAATTGTGTTTAATAATATTTTGGATATTAGCATAAATGGAACCTTCAATAGATTATTTTTAAGCTTCTTTGATATACTTTGATTTGATATTAAATATTCAATAAATACGGGGTGTCACAGAATTTCTAAACTTAACTGGAGGCATATTTAGCAAATATGTTGTTTCCAGTAAGTTAAGGAGAAACATGATATCTGGGTTGAAAAAAGAAAAAACTTATAGGATGAGCATATTTTGTACAAGGGGTGTTCAAATAAAAAAAATATATAAAAAAAACAGAACAGTAGTACTCCTGAGAGTAAAAACTCCCTTTATTTCTCTTATATAATCCCCTAATGCACTTATTCCAGTGTTTCACTAGTGCTTGGACACCATCAAGGTAGAAAGTGTTCTCAGTACACATTCTCTATGGAAAGAATAGCCTGTTTTGATTACCAAGGGCGAAGCACAACCTCATACTGTCCACCACACCACTTGCACGGAAACTCGACTGGAAGTTATTGCCACATCCACGTACCTCGCTCCAAGCCATTTCGCACATTAATTCCACATCCACTACAGGAGTTCCTGTGAGGCCAGGATTTTAGATGTGAAGCAGGCAATCTGATCATGGGCACTGTTACACTTTTGGTTTTGTTAATTGGTTGTGGTTGTCTTTCTTATTTACTGGTTTTAACTATAAAATTCAGCAGTTTTACTCTTAATGGTTCCTGAGTGTTTGAAGATGCTGGTTTTGTGGTGATTCGTGATTTCCACCACAAAAATAAATCAATAAATAAATCACCACCCACTTAGCTATGCTACTCAGAGCCCCACTTTGAGAAACACTGCTGTAGGAAAGCATTTTGGTATAAACGTTACAATACCTTATACATTAAAATAATGTGGCCCTACTCATGTACAAAGATCATTGTAATCTGGCGTACTGGCATCTGGCATACATCCGACATGGCACTCATTACAAACCAGTTGAAACTGTTGATTTAGCGGGATTATATTCACCAGGTTAGAACACACACACATCACATGACTTAGTCTGTCAGAGACCAATGTCCCCATCTTGAATCCTGGCAGTTTTAAGCGCGGCCTCGTCGACCACGCTGAGTCACAACATGAGGCTAGCCCTCATGAAAAGCACAATCCAGTTGCTAAACACAGCCCGCCTCCTGTATATTACACCCTCCTCCTCTCTAATCCCCCCACCACAAAGTAATTCCTCGTTTGAGTCTAAGGCACTTTGCTAGAACTGACCACAGCCCCTGAGGTGAAGTGGGACGCCACAGGCTCCTGTGGAAAAAAAAAAAAAAATCAAATGCATAATGTGAACTGTTGCTCTAAGGTGGCATTTCTCACATGCTGTGCAATAATCTTCTTTTTGAATATGAGAGAGAGAGCAAGAGGGGGCAAAAAGGAGACTCAGCCACGCAAGTATGGTAATGCGTTCAATATGATCCACTTATTCCCCAATGCAGAACCGAATCCAACATGGCTGCTGCGCGCTTGCCTCCAAAGCACTGATTTGACATGGGCATCCCGCGGCTGAGTAGATTGCACTTAAACACACGTCAGGAAGGGCTTTTGGCTATATGGGAAAATGAGCATGCAGCGTTTTGCAGTTAGAGGAATGGTTGTTACTAGACGTGCCACATGCCACATAGCTACCTGTGTGGAGGCTAATTTCGTAAACACGCATTGTCACGGGTTAGCATGTCCAAAAAAAAATTGCTGTGATTGATAGCACGATTAAATCAGTTTATAGTCAATAAAGAAAACTAGCATTGTTTGTTGGTGGTGGAACATTTTATATGAATGGTACTTACAGTACACTGGAGCTTTATAACACTTTCATAAGCAGGAATTGTTTTTATATAACATACATTTTTATTGAGTATATGCTTATGTTTCTAATAATAGAGGATTATTATTATTATTATTATTATTATTATTATTATTATTATTATCAAATGTGGAGAAATCTTCAATAAACTGTCCACTTGTAATATTCTCATGTTCTTCTTTGGTCATGGATGGAATTGAGTGATCTTTGACTGGAATGCTGCTGGAGCATTTGCATTCAGAACTATTACAGAGTACCGTTCCAGTACAGCATTACTTATTTACGAATGCCCTTAAACTAAAGTGCTAACCAAATTTGCATTTATAGCACTGTTATTCAGTGCCTTCAGCGACTTTTTCTTGCTTAATTGTCGTGAATGCGCTGCTAGTAAAAACCAAGCTAATAATAAAACAGCATTGTGACAACCTATTGTCACAACCGATTGGATACGTAACCAGATATGAACACATTATTCTGATTAAGCTACCATAGAATTGCAACACGGTTGAAATATCAAGAATGATGAATCTGAGAAAATCTAAAAAAATAAAAATAAAAAAAAGAAATAATAACAATAAAAATAAAAAAGTAAGGACTTTAGGTGCAGAACACTAATTCTAATTCTAGTGCTACAGAACACTAATACTTTCTTGATTATCTTAGTCTTTACATGGGAGAGTTAGCAACCAAAGTATACATTTCTGATTAGTCCACATGCTGAATTACAATGAATACATTTTTTAAAAATGTTAATTTATAAATTGACTGACTTAAAAAAAAGTTGCACAATATAAGTTTTTCTTCAACCATCTTTGATTCTGATGCTCAATGTGATGGCCAGTTTATGTTAAAATGATTCCTCATGCTCCCAGAAGCACTCTTCCACAGTATGAGTCCTGGAATACACCCGTGCCATGAGGGAACAAAAACTCCATAGATGTGATAACCTGTTGATTCAGTACATTCAGGTCGTCAGCTGACTTCATCTTATTGCCGCATAAAGTTGCTGAGTCTAGACCTGAGTTACTGATCAACCCCAGATCATAACACTGTCTCCAGAGACTTATACAGTGGACACTATGCATGATGGTGCATCGCTTCATGCGCTTCCCTTTCTTACCCTGACACGCCCATCACTCTGGAATAGGATCAATCTGGACTCATCAGGTCACATGACCTTTCTCCATTACTCCAAAGTCTAGTTTTATGCTCTCTAACAAATTGAAGCCTTTTTTTCTGATTAGTCTCACTAAAAAATGGGTTCCTTACGGACACACTTAAAATTTTTTTTTAGCATACTGTGTGTGTGTGTGTGTGTGTGTGTGTGTGTGTGTGTGTGTGTGTGTGTGCGTGTGTTTTTATTTTTTTTTGGATCACATTTCTTCTGGAAAGTTCAGAACTACAGTATCTAAACAGGTTTGAATCATGTGCTGGTGGGGTCTTAACCCAATTGTTTAACCCAATTTGTTTGATGGCTCATTGCATAT
>JAQMYK010000023.1:35835191-35851641 GCA_030014345.1 Clarias buthupogon
GAGACTAAAGTTATTACCCGCCACAGCCGAATTTCACCCGCATTTGGCGGGTGGGCGGGTGCCAATGTCAAACCCTGATATATATATATATATATATATATACATTGTTAAATACATTGTTAAAAAAATATTCTCTATAATTATTGAAAGCCAATGTTGGTTAAATCAGACTATTTTTTTCTTTTTTTTTTTACTGGGTATGGATAACAATAAATAGCACGGTTCACGAACTGATTTTATCGCTATTTATTACATTTGTAAATGACGAATGCCTTCTCCTCCAGCATTGTGTTGTTTTTTTCTTCCTTTTTTTTTTTTTTTTTTTTTAAATCTCAGGGCTGTCCCATTCTTTCCGGTTTAAACCCCACCTACTTCTGTAATGTATCCAGACACAGATACAGATACAGATAGAGATAGAGATAGTGACCTCGGTCATTACACCATGAAACTATCTGCTGTTTCTTCTCTCTGTCTCTTATTTAGCTTGTTGTATTCCATTTTCAGACCCTCTAAGAATTTCACAGAAGACACATGAAAATGCATTTTTAACTGTAAAGATATAAAAGTAAATGTCCATGTGCATTCCATGAAATGGGAAGAATTGATGAAAGATTTGTTTATGCAGTTGTAGCAATTGTGTAAAAACAAAAAGCAATCTCCATCTTTTGAACTGTACGTCTTAGTACACGTGAACTCTACTTTGATTAATAAGGGTTTGGTGTCTCACTCACTCACTCATTGTCTGTGCCGCTTTATCCTGTATACAGGGTCTCGGGGGGCCTGAAGCACACAGAGGAAACCCATCAAACACAGAGAGATCAGACAGACCTAATGCAGGAACTGAACCCGGATCCTAGAGGTGGAAGGCGACAATGCTAACCACTAAGCCAGCATGACTCTCGATTTTTTGTCTCTCTTCATGTTATACAAATGCATAATTTAATAATTTTAATCATTGTTTTAATACTCAGCCATTTAAGTGATTAAAAATGTGTTGTGATTCTTTTAAGTATAGTGTTCTGCTCAAACAAATTAAGGGAGCACTTAGTACATATACAGTACGTTCAAGTCAAACCGGGACTAATTATTTTTTTAAGACTGAGCCAAATACATCTTTAGATCTCTACTCTACACAGTTCATCAGGTCTTCTGCATGAAGGATGCCATGTGTATGAACATATAATCATAATTGAAACTCATTAATACATTAAATGTATAACATTTCCGCCAGAATATGAATCTTGTTGTGAGTTTTAGACTAAATGCCTTGGTACCATATAGAATCTGTCACCCAGTGATGCAACAATCCTACAGATGATCTTTCTGACATATTTAGGCCAGCGTATTCAGGAGCATGTGTGATAATGAGACTTTGCCAACTAACCTGTGTGTTGTAGATATGAGATGTTCAATCATCTATTTAATAATCCATCTGCCAATTAATCTAGTCAGCGGTGTTCAGGTCTACAGAAGGTTAATAAGGCTCAGCTGTGGCATGGTTATCCTGGGTAAATGTCACTTAGATGAGGGGCACACTCGGGTCAAGATCTCCCTCCAGATCTAAATTTAATCATACTGCGCGTCCACTGGCCTCCACTTCACCCTAATTAGTGCTGGCCTGAGCAGGAGTGTGATCTGCCATGCGCGGGCCCCAGACCCCTCTTCCCCACCTCACACACACATACACATACACATACACATGCATACAAACACACACACATGCGCACAAATACCCGCTTGCCATGTGCCTGACTAAAAAAAAACAAAAAAAAAACAGGTGCTCAAAGTCAATCCCAAGGCCACTCAGAGTGTTAATGAGCGAAGATGATCGGCGAGGTTTGACAAACATTTAACTGAATTTGTTTTTTTTAAAAGGAGAAAAAAAAGTCTGTTTCTTTTTTTTTTTTCTGCAGCCTTTATTAATCCATTTAATTATTTAACAGACAGGGCAAAGGTTAACGCAACAATATTGTTTGTCAAAGCGAGTCACACTGTTACAGTATTTAGCCGAGTGGAATTGCTGCACTGCAATTCGTGGTCAAACCAGATGGACCATATTGCTAAATTATTTAAGTCTGAATATTAATATAAATGACACAGAAAGTGGGTAATAATTCTCCTGCCCTGCAGAAATGATTAACATAATTCTGATAAATAACTGGATGGCAGAATCGAGGTAAATTTATCTTAATTAATATCTTGAATCTACTTGGAAAAAAGGTAAATGGCTCCACTGGGGCCAAAGATGCGCCTGTGTCTCGGTGTTTATCTGTGAACCCCTCTCAAAGCGTGCCGTGAAGTGGCAGCTCGGAGAAATTAAGCAGCTCTCGGGGTGTGCATTAAGCTCTCTCTCTCTCTCTCTCTCTCTCTCTTATTGGTTCGTACCATTTATACAATCATGAATTCTGCCATAGCTTATATATATATATAAAATACACACTAAGTATTTATTTTAGACCTTAAATGAAGCTGCTGTACATTTTCCATCATCAATAATAATAATAGGGAACAAATAATTGATAATAAATATACTTAACATTGACTTTTCTTTTATTAATATTATTATTATTATTATTATTATTATTTTGAATTCATACTGCACTACAGATTTATGCTTAAGAGTTTAATTGCATATGTAAATAGACTCTTCAATTACTGCGGCTTAATAAAATATCATTATCCTGTCTCCCAAGTTAGATGCAATAGGGACATATATTAGTCTATCTACTTAAGAAAGATTAGATTATGGAAAGACTGGGCTTTGCCACAAGGCCTGGCCTCAATCTATGATAAATCTCTGTTAACTTAGACGCTGAGGCTTACATCAAATTTTTGACACCGGAGCTAACAAACAATGTGAAATTTCCATATTAATTAGCGCCGAGCACTGCGGGTTGCATTGCTAATGCCTGGCCATATTTAGCCGTGAGGAGCTACGGTGCCGCTGGGAGCTGAGCGCGATGCTAACGGAGAACATTAGCAGAATCACAACTTAATGCCGCATGGTCATGACTTAAATTCTTCCTCTTTAACCGTGCAACTGAATGGTACTCTTTGTTGGTTTGTCATTAACTGAGTGTGTGTTAGAGTTTCTCATGCCATGCTAATTTTACACCATTTAACCATAATGCTGGACTGTAAATCACACAACACTAGCACACCCATATTTGTTCATATTACAGTATATGCATGACTTCATGTGATTTTTTTTTTCATTTTATTTGTGTCCCACTGACATAAGTAAAAATAAAGATATTTTAAACCTAATCTAATTTTAAAATTAAAAACGAGTATCTTGGGAAAACTCACTCACTCACTCATCGTCTATACCGCTACATCCTGTATACAGGGTCGCGTAGGGCCTGGAGCCTATCTCTAGAGACTTAGAACACGGGGCGGGGTACACCCTGGATAAGGTGCCAATCCATCACAGGGCACACACACACACACACACACACACACACTCATTCACACACTACGGGCAATTTGGGAACGCTAATTATCCTAATACATGTCTTTGGACTGTTGGAGGAAACCGGAGTACCTGGAGGAAACCCACCAAACATGGGGAGAACATATACACAAACCCGAGGCGGGAATCGAACCCCGACCCTGGAGGTGCAAGGCGACAGTGCTAACCACTTAGCCACCGTGCGGCCATCTTAGAAAACTGCCAAAAAATGTTTTTTTTTGTAGATCAGAAGTAAAACAGTAATAAAAACCAAAAAATTCTATGCTAAAAAATTCTATGCTAAAACTCGTCAACGTAGCAGCTCCGAACACGGATTCTCCGATGTACAGTACAACACACAAAATCTACACATTACTGTACTTCTTGCTTTTCAGGCTGTAAATCACAGCCGATTAATTCCCACCCGTCTTCAATTACGGCTCAGGACATGCTCGTGCCTGATTACAGCGCTTCTCATACAGTATACGTGCGTGTATTTTAACTTGTTTTACATTTACCGGCTGAAGGAAAAAAAAAAAAAAAGCGAAGCTCTAGAAATGGCTTCGAGGCAAAGATCTATAATTAGAATGCAGATCAATTGGCAAGCAGGTAATTTACCTTTAGGGAGGGAAGTCTAATTATTGTCTTTGAAAACCTAATTTAGCATTAAACACTTCAGGTGTCTTCTTTCCTCTGTACAAGAAAAAAAAAATGATGGAATAAAATAAAGAGGAAAATCTGTCCCAGAGCAGAGTCCTGCTTTGTCTCGTGTTAGCATTTTCTGAGATTAACGCTCATTTGATATGAGTATACAGTACCTACAGTATGCATGCTAGTGATCTGAGCTTATTCTCTTGGTTAAACGATGCTAGCAGGTGAGGCTGTACCCGACAGATGGTGTTTGTGAGTGACGCTTGTTCCCAGTTGATCGGAGCCCCAGGAAGCACAGGGGAGAGCGGTCTCGGCAGAGCGTCGCACGCTCTCCGACGGCATATGTCGCTCGCTCGATGGCCTAGGCTTGCTGAAAGGATGCTGCTCACACCAGTCTCCCTTAGTGGCCCTGCTGAGCACATGTTGTTAATCATAGCCCCCTCCGCCACTCCCCCACACTCTCTGGACTGGTAAATAACCCAAAACACTGAGCGGGCAGAAGGGGCACGGTTGGCCACAGCGATGGCTAAAATGCAGTGCTACGGCAGGAAAAGAACCCAGTGATGTTACTGTTGGCTTGGGTTGAATTTATCGGGCCAGAGAACGAGCTGTAAACAGAGCTGCACCCGGGCCTTGAATATGGACTGTTGAAATACAGAGGACGGGGACCCTGAACGAGTTTACGCTCAGTCGTGTCCAAATGGGAAGCAACAATGTGATAACACAGAAAAATGGCAATTAGGCCATACTGATCCCAGACAAAGCCAATTCAGATGGCTATGAAACCTCGGGGCTAGGAAGTCTGAGCTGGCACCGAGTCTGAGGCTTGGCCACGTCGCTTCCAGCTGGAGTAGTAGAGACACCCTCCTCTCCAGCACAGAACCGCCTTGGCCCATCTTAGCCGTCTCTGGTCCTCGCTGGCCGTCGGGGACGTTGCCTTTGTGTGTGTGTGTGTGTAAGTGTGAGTGTGAGTGAGTGTAAGTGTGTTTAATATGTGACAAAATATGTGTGGGTTTTCCTTTCCCCTCTGTATATCCCGAAGACAAATACAGGCTGCCTTCATGCTATAACAGCCATTACTTAATTGTGCCGGATTTTCCGAGCCGAGTGTTGCTTTAATTAAGCAGCTAATTGCAATGTAGCTCTTGATTAGCTTTGGGGGATGGGAATGTTCAGGCAGCCTGATATGTTGTGCACACTTCAGAATCATTTACAGAAATTGAAGCTAATTTCGCTCTCTGTGTCTACGGCTGCATTAATTTAATTTGGGTTGCTTTTAGCTCATTAACACTTCTAATTAATACGTTGACATCACTATTAAGATGTCTCTTTGAAATTGGCGTCTCCAGATAATCAGGATGGAGAAGGCTGACGGATGGAACGAGATGGCGACTGGAGAGGGAGATGAGACACAGAGAGAGAGAGAGAGAGAGAGAGATGGTGTGTGTGTGTGTGTGTGTGTGTGTGTGTGTGTGTGTGTGTGTGTGTGTGTGTGGAGAGGAAATGCACAGTAGGAGAATAAGAGAGATGGAGAGGGACTGTTCCATCCTCATTTGTAAATCACCAGCAGCGTATGATTATGAACTCTAATAGGGCTTTGTGGCAGGCTGCTAAATTGGAAATGAAAGGCAAGTTGATTGTTTTAGATTTGATGGAGGTTAGAGTGTGTGTGTCTAGGTGTACGTGCGTGCACTTGGGGGTGGGATGGGGGGTTGGAGGTGGTGGTGGTTGCGGTGGTGGTGGTGTGTGTGTGTGTGTGTGTGTGTGTGTGCTGGTGCTAGGGTTGCTGGTACAGGCCAGATGCGGTACACAGCTGAATCCCACGCTCGACTGCCTCTGTGTTTGGGTTTGTCATTTTAATGAGCAGAATTTAGTGACTATCGAGTATAATCCTTAGGGTGAGGCTGCGATCCAGTCCATCACCGCGTCATCGCTTGCGTCTTCCTTCGATACCATGCTTCCGCTCATCTGCGCCATCACGGCCTGCAGTAAAATACATTTAACCGTATACATTTGTATATCAGTTTCCTTGTATTCTTAGATACCTGTACACGTTAGTTGAGCAAAGACGCCTGCTCTGACCAGGGAGACGGCTCGTCGCGTCTGTTCGGTCGCTTCTGGAGAGGGCTATAAAGCATTATCTACGCTATGATAATAACTGCGTAATTAAAATCAGCCAGGGGTGACATTATAAGTCTGAACTCATCCTTTCAGATATTAAACAAAAGCATTGCCGAAAAGAAGTTTTCTTTAAACCAACATGGAGGATATTCGAATAGTGTTATTTACATCTTTGTAGCAACAGCAGTAACTTTTAAACAACTTAGCATTTGCCGAGAATTCATATTTTCACTTCTTGGCATGATTTTATGTCTGCTGAAACATTGAAATGCCTGTAAGCTCTCCATGCTGCATGATGCAAAAAGGGGCACATATTTATGATTCGAGCTGTCTGGGTGAAATAATGTGTTAAGTGAGTGACGCCGTGTTCACCATCGACTTTCCTTCCCTTCTGGTCTTCTATCAGGGACTGCAAATCAACAGCGAGGGAGGTGTGGTAAAGCCCTGCTTATTTAACAGATAAATCAATGGTCATCTCCTGCACTTTCCCTAAAAGCTCTCAGTTTTTTTTGTTTTTTTTTGTTGTTTTTTTTGTTTCGAGGCATTCTCTTGGATACAGTGGTGTTGTAAAAAAAAAAAAAAAAGCCTTCTGTTTAGCACTTCATTAAAAAGTGCCTTGGAATAAGAGTCACAGGGGACACGATCCCGGCGTCATGTGTAAAAGCCATCAACAGCTGCATCAATTAACCCCTCAGGCCCCCCGGGGGCCCATTAGAAGGAGAAACACCCTTTAAAATTGCATATGCTTCAGATTATACTAGGGACAGTAAAACGGTCTTGTTTGCTTTACCTCTATAGGGTTACATTTGTAAAACGATCCGGTACACGTCTTTGTTGGTGGAATGGATTTCACACAACCCGCCTGAAAGTCGACAGGACGGTCCGGGAAAGGACGGCCGCGCACGAGTACGCCAGACCCCGCCGACCTCTTTGCACCCTTGTTACCGTGAAAGACTCCTTCTTAAAAGTGCGTTAAACGGCACTGATTTCATGCCAGTCGTTCGCTTTAATCATTCCCGTGCATGATTCTGTACATTTCTGCTGTATAGTTTTATCATGTCCTCTGCCTGACTTGAACCGAGGACCAATCGGCGAGGTGATAGAGACAGCAGGGAGTCCCGTTTTCACTACAGGCAGGACTCTGCATTTTAAGTTATTACCATCACAGCGTGCTGATCGGCCAGTGTTTTAGCTTCTTATTGAAATAGTAAATACTGTAATGTAGAGAGTCAGCTCTTAAGGGGAGCCGGAGAATTTACACTCTCACCGCGGCTCTGCTTCCCCTGGAATAAACGAGACATAAAACTCACAGGACAGGTGAACAGAGCTATAAACCATCCTGCAGGTGTTTTTTTTTTGGAGAACTCGTGTCAGGCCCTGTGATCATGCACTTCAGACATGCTCCATATTTTGCATGTAATTAATAGCTTCAGTTTAATCCAAGGTGAAGCTCATTAATTCATCTCTCTCTCTTGCTCTCTCTTTTTTTTTCTTCTTGTGCACCAAGTGATTTCTTGAGCAAAGGTATTTTTCGAGCGTTAATGCTGTGACTTGCTCTAATGCAACCAGACATTTTGAGGACACCTCAGAGTTTCCAGACTGGGCTAAAAAAAATTTGAGAAAAAAAAAACCTTGCAAGCAGGCAGGCATGCCGTTTGTGAGACAGAATTAACATGACATGCCTCCATCTTTGAAATTTTCCGCTGTTTTGTTATTTTGTGGCAGAAACGTAGCATTAGGCCGAGTTTTTCATTTTAAACTGTGATTGGATGAATCCACATGGCTCATACAGTAGGACACCACCTGTATACTATAGTTAGGCATGATTTTTTATTTTTGTTGTTTTAGGAATGATCACGTGTCCACATCTGGTCAGGAAATGTGAAACGACAATATAATGCTAGGAAACAAACAGGTACTCGAGTGCGTGCTGTAGACGACGCAGCCCGGCTGCATTAGCAAACCCCAGACCAAATCAAGAGTAATAAAAAATCATTCATTTTGGTTAATGAGGATATTAACAGCCACAGTGGTGTTTAAGCACAAACAAGAACAACAACATTAATAATTGCAACTCTCTAGCGCTCAGCTGATGTAAGCTTTTAATAATTAACAAGTCTTTGTCTTATCCCCTAAAGGGTTGCCTCCTATTATCCACCCAAGTTACAAACGGGTAATTACTCTGCCACTGGATGGTCAAAAACAGCAAGCTCGGATCTCTCGCAGTCAGTCTTCATTTTAATCAATTCGCCTTCCGTAACGACGCGATCAAATAACAAACCCGATATTTTGATGTATTTAGCACCCATTTCTCTACCCCCCCCCCCCCCCCATATTTATTAGAGGATTACTCTTTTTAGCTCCTGTGTTTACATATTAGTGCTAATCCAATTGAGTCAACAAGGGCACTTAGCATTGGCAGAGAACTGGGGCTTACACGAGAGGGAGTGGTTATTAATTTAAGACTTATTCACTATTTTAAGCTTGCAGGCTGACGCTACTGAAACATCTGTTCTGACAATCCCAGCAAATCGAGCGCTTTCTAGGTTAAGTACTGTGCCGTGTCAAGCCTCTGGTCTCTACATGCACTTCCGCGTCTTGTCTGCAGAGGGCGCTTCTTAGAAGATTGCAAGAAACGACACTTCTAACTATAGTGTAGTAAAGGACAAAACTAATGCCCCTAAGAGCAGAGGGGTGGATCTGGTCGAGCTCTAGGTGTCAAAACCAACCAGGAGAGAAGGAGTGGCTGGATGCTTTTTGCGCTCTGTTGTCATTGGTTTGATTTAAGAGCCCGGTGTCTCTAATGAGGATGTTGAACCTTGAGTTCGGGCCCGACCCTTCCCCGTGACCTCTGACCTCCGGGACTCTGCCTGTCAGCTAAAACGAATTAGTGCTTGATGACGTGTGACGATTACGCTTTAATGACAAAACTAGCGGTCTCCGAGGACCTTCGGAAAAGAAAATAGGCAGCAGAGACAAGGTGTGACGGATTGCAATAATAATAAGGTGTCGAGTCAAAATATGGTTAATTATAATTATAGATACCTGACATACCTACACAGTGGATGTATCATAATGTGAAATATGTACAGTAACTTCCTTCCTGTTCGTGTAAAACGTGCACATCCCATCAGGCGAGAGAATTCCCTGTGCAAACACCTCTCTGGTATCCTCAAACAGTTTAATTTTATTTAGTACTACGGATAACCTGCCTGTCACACCCATCTACATCTAGTGCAGAATTTATGCCTCGTACAGTCTATTGGTTCATCAGCAAACCAATATTTGTGTACTTCGACCGTTTATCCTCCCGTAATTAGTCCTGGATCGATACCCCCGATTGATTTAGCAATACACTTTAGAAGAGCTTTAGAAGGTGTCATATAGCAATGTAGTGTGCAGGTTCGCCATTAGAAGCTTAATGTGCTGAAATAGGTGGCAGCTTTAAGGAAGAAAAATGCCCCCATTTGCCATTAGCCGACTCCAAGACGCATGCTTTGACATGAGGCAGTGGCCGTGGCTGTGCTCGGATGAGAGTTTTATCATTAATCATTAGTTGCTTTCTCTCTTTCCTTTAGGCCCGGGCTTACGCCGGCTAATTAAGCAGTGCAGGATGTCAGTGATGCTGCGAGACTTCCCCCATCCTAGCCGGGGAGCCACTCTTTTGCAGTGAAACGTGGCGTGAGCTGGCTTTTGTCATCTCTTCATCTCTGTAGGGGAAGATTCTATTGAGAAGACAACCTCAGTAACAGCAATCACAATCACAATTCGCGCTGTAGACGTGGATGGCCCGCAACGGTGTAAATTGAGCTCAGAATGGTGCACGAGTCATCGTTTTTTTTTTTTTTTTTTTTTGCAAGAGGCCAGCAATGTCTTTATACACTTAAGCTCCAAAAACAAGAACAGAAAAGAGGAAGGGGAAATGACCCTAGTCCATAACAGTGGGCTGGAGTCTAAGATGTAAGGAAAAAAAAAACAGGTTTGACGATTCATTGCCGGTGTGATCAAAAGGAACAATGTGTTATTTTAACATAGAAAGAAATCTGAATTGTGGTGATGGTGAATAATACATGCTCAGTGTGAGGTAGGACCACTCTTGCAAAGTAACACCCATTAAAAGCTCATTTGCACCGCGAGGCAGTTCATTAATGCAGGGAATAGTGAAATCACACCAATAGAACACAGCGTAACCCCAGGGCACTGGCACGAGCTGGGGTTCACCCTGCCAACAAACTCAACCCCACAGCTCATTTACACCGGGGATTACCACTGGCCAGGGTGTTTACTGTTTTATTGTTTACTCACATGTGAGAGCGCGCGGCGTAAGACATCTGTCATCATTTTCGGCATGGCTACGCCTCATTGATGTGTACGCTCTGTCAAATTCGATGTATGTCACATGGAACGGATAAAAACAGCTTTATTACTTATATACTCTACGTATAAACTATATATACTACATAATACTTTATATACACGTTTTCAATTTAGTATTCATAGTTTATCATATATAAATGTGTCTTTATGTTTTAAATATAACGCGCTTAAGCCTTTATCCTAATGTGCTATAATGACATACACAGCAGGTAACCAGTGCCTTGACAGAAAGGATCCATTTTGCAAACTAAACAGGAGATATTACTTTCCTCACACGCACCCCTACTGCCCCAACAACCCCCTGCCTCTGTAAAAAAAACAAAAAAAAACTAAAGAGCTCAAATTGTTTATTAAGCTACGTGTAGATATAGTTCATTATAACATATTCCATAAATTTTCATTATATGAGTTATATAAATAAAGTATTTTAAATTACAAAATCCAGATTAAAAATGAACACATGTTTATCATCATAATTTATACAATATTTAACAAAAATGAGAAAATAAAAATTTATAATTCTAAAAATAGTCATAAATAAGCATAATACATCTTCTTCTACTACTTCTATTATTATTATTATTATTATTATTATTAATACTACTACTACTACTACTACTACTACTACTAATAATAATAAGGTGTTATTACTGTGTGTGTGTGTGTGGGTGTATGTGTGGTGAGAGAATTTTTTTATGTTATTAAACATTAATTATACATTTATAATAGTAAGCGTACAATTACACTACCAGTAATAATATAAATAATACACATACAATCATTATTATTATTATTATTATTACTTGTAGTGTAATAGTACGCTTACTATTATAAATGTATAATTAATGTTTAATAACATAAAAAATAATTCCCTCCCCACACACACACACAGTAATAACACCCTATTCTTCTTCTTCTTCTTCTTCTTCTTATTATTATTATTATTATTATTATGATAATGAAATATGAAATATGAAATATGAAATATGAAATTTTATATAATAATAATAATAATAATAATAATAATAATAATAATAATAATAGTTATTATTATAAGTACTGAGATGTTTGTTTGTACATTGATTCATCCTTTCAGTCTGATTTGACCGTGCTGTACTTCCACCTCTGGTTTGGTATAGGCCAGACTCAGGCTGCAGTTCAGCAGAGCTCCAGCAGATGCCCCGCTCTTTCATGCCCCATGGCTCTTCCCCAGCGGAGCGCTCTGTCTCGGGTCTCAATGAATTTCCCTTTCTTTTCATCACTCTGTGATGTCCAGCTGCTCCTGTCAACACCTTCTTACTGCAGGCAATTCATCGCTACACACTGGCAGCTGAGACCTCCTTGATGAACTTCAATCTGCTCTCGGCGGAGAGGCCTCGCGTCCCGGCTCTGGCTAATCAAGCGCAGGGAGGGGGGAGGGGCCACGCGGACAGATTGACTCCAAAGTTACGCCCCTAATTATCTTCTCGTTGGCCTCGCGCTGCAAGCTGGCACCATTCGAACACGTTATAAAAAGCAGAAAAGGATCCACCCAGACACCCATCCACCCACCCACCCGGCTGAGCCTCGGTCCGAGCGGCTTTATTTATATTTTAAAGGGCCTCATGAAGGCGAGGCATTTCTTATGCACTCTACGATAAGTCTCCTGCCGCGGGTCTCGATTATTCCGAGTCGGTATAAAACACCCCGCCCCCCCGGAGGTGCAGCTCTCTAGAAGGCCTTACGAATTTTATTAAAGCCCCTTCAGGGTCATGTTTAACATGTCCACAGGCAATCAATTCACCTTCACCCCTCATGCTACTCCAACCTAAGCTGCCCTTAATAACCAGGCGACGGTGAATTACTGATAAGGCGTTAAGGTCTCTGACCGATATATCCTTCCCTCTATATATTGAGGAGGTTGGGGTATCCAAGAGAGAAATGTAGCTTTTTAAATGCATGTCCTGAAATTAAATAATCTGACGCAGGGGAGAAACGGAGGATATTCGCGTTCAGATCTCACCGTCTCCTCGGCGTGTGTTTGTTCAGTACACAATCGGAAAGTGAGAGACTTGTGGAAAGCAGGGTTCAAAAAGGCGAAGGAGTGTGGTGTTTTTAATGCAGCTTAATTAAACTGTCAGTTTTGTTGCTACAGTGGTGGGTGAGGCTAATTTTGTTCGTAGATTTAATTAATTTCAGGTTGTATTGAATTCTCACACCCTGGTGAACGGCGCCTGTTCGTCCTGAGATAACGTTCAGAAGTGAATTTAATCTAGGGACGGTTGATGTGTTAGTTTTTCTTTTTTTTTATATGTTATTTTAAGATTTAAAATTTTTCCATGATGCTCTTTGCTCTTTTTATTTCTTTAGTTTTTTTTTTTTAATTAAGAGAAACACCTGCTTTGAAAATGAAAAAAATGGAAATAGTGCATACTCTCAGCTTCAGAGCAATTCTGATTCGGTTAAATCAGCAATATTGATCACCTTATAAACAACAAATCTGATTTTACTCTCAACGCTTACTCAAAGAAGGATGTAAGACTTCAGTTCAAGTAAACCTAAATATCAAGAGATCAGTTAGTCTATACTACATTCTACGAAGACAAAAAAATTGTCAAAGGTTATTATATAAAGGTTCATTGCATAATTTAATGTTCTTAGCTATTAAGAAAAGGGTCTAGCTGGAAATATAACCTTTAAGGATTTTCCCAACCTGAAAGGTTTTAAATATGTAAATGTAAATGTAAATATGTCTGATGTGAAAATTACAGCTCAACAAGACATGAAAAGATCTCCTTAGTTGGATGCAAACCTGCTATTTCAAAATGAGTATTTTATTCATATTAATGCCACTTAGAACAGATTTTTCATCTATTTCCAATCGGTCCTCATGCATCCTATAGCTAACCAAATTTCTAGCTAAACCACATTTATTCATGTTTCTAAATGAATATATTAGTAAAGCTTGCATAGGTGTGTAAACTATTTAAAGTGTAAACTATTTTGAGTGACAACCGACAAATTTAGCACACAGTTGCACAGACACACAGTCACTTTATCACATATTGTATCATTGCACACGTATCACAGATTACAACATAATTCTGTATAATTTATATTTATATTTTTATTATATTGTATATACAGTACTTTATATCATAGACTTGTAGTCTTATTTTTATTTTGTACATACAATTCTTTTATTCTTTACTTTTTTTTTTTCACTTTCTTAAAAAAAATGTGTACAGTCTGGAGTTTGTTGCAATTGCATTTCACTCCATTGCATTTCACAACCATGTATGTGTCAAATAAAATTCTTGAATCTTGAACTTTTCTCATTAAGTACAGTATGTGGCTCTAATATAGTCTATCAAAGCAGATCTATTTCTGCTGTAAATTTAAGCGATTTTGTAGTCCCTTAAGCTTTCTGAACTTTAGCTTCTTTTTTTCCCAGATACCAAAAAAAAAAGAAAGAAAAAAATGCTACAGTCCATAAAAGAGAAATTTCGTATTGTTCACTCGGCAAATTCACTGCTTCCAGTATTTTCCTCCGTGTCAGCGACCCCTGTGTAGGTTTTTACCTAACAAGCATGTAGAGAGTGCTACATTTGCCCCTATTTGACAGTGACTAATTGCTGCTAGGATGCGAGCTGCTTGTTAGGCCAGTGGAAGTTAGCCCAATTTTGGCTTGGCTAAATTCATTATTCCTCTCTTTTCTCCGCTGACTCGCTACTCATCAAGTTAAAGCTAGCGGCGCAGACCGAGCATGATAACGCCTCGCGAGTCCCTGACTGTCTGAACGTTTGCGAGTTCAGGAGAGAAAGCAGATGGGTTGTACAGTAAGAACAAAAGTTATTTAATGATAATTAAAATCGTTCTTTGGGTATTGCAGTATTGTCTTTGAAGAGTATTGCATTATATATATTTCTGAATGGTTATGTCTTATTCATTTAAGGGATAATATACTGGTTCTAATTTAGCCAATTAGTATGATTAAATCTATGAGTTTGGAGTTTGCATTGCTATTGCAAAAAAAGGTAATAAAAGCAGCGCAATAATGAATTGTGTATTTTAATTATGAATGAATTAAGTATTGTTTTTCTTTCATAATACAATATAATACCGTATAACATATGTATATAGTTTTTGTTAGCCAGTCACTTTCCAAGCTCTTCAAACTCATGTAAAAGAGCCAGCTGATGATTACAAGCTTTACAATCTGAAAGCGAGAGTTGATTTAAAGTCTCCTGCTGGGTTTTATTTTATGGTTTGTTTTTCCACCTGCAGTTCTTCTCAGACTTGGAGCACTTTGAGCAGGTTACCTGTGCAGCTGTCGCTCTCATGTCCGTCAGGGTCAAGCCCCTCCCCGTGTCATATTACCTGCCTGTTGTTTGGTTATTTATGCCGTCTGTTTATCCAAAATACCCACAGGAGGTCCAGCAATTAAATCAAAGCGAAGCTGCGTGCTGAAGGCGACGCTGGTGAATCTAGTTGAGGTGTTACATGCGCTATGTGACCCGGTAAAGCCGTGGTATGGCGACCTGATCAGAGACATAAAACCGAGACAGAACCATGTTAAAGTTTTTTTTGTTTTGTTCTAAAACTAAAATCTGCTTCGCTCGATTGATCTTCCTTCCTTCTTTCCATTCATCTATCCATCCATGCTTGTTTTTTCCCCCCACCTTCACACTCCCCCGGGCCCTTGCCCCGCATCCCTGGACAGGTTTCAGCGTTTAAATTTGAAAATGATTTGTCCTGCCCCTTTAATAATAGATGAGAGCACTGACTTGGGGTCCCTTCAATAAACTCCCTCCTCGCTTTAATTAGTGAACAAAAAGCCCAGTCTGCTGAGGACTCGGGCTCGGGTTCCGTGTTGGTAATTAAAACTGAAACCACCGAAAGGAGACAGGAGGGGAGGAGGAGAAATACGAAGACAAAGGAGAAGAAGAGAAAGGAAGAGAAGAAGAAGAAGAAGAAAAAAAGAAAGAACGAAAAAGAGAGAGAGAGAGAGAAAGGGAAAAAAAAAGTCTCTATTTTTATAGTGCGTGCAGGCTGTTTGGTGCCGAGTGCCCATGGAAGGTTCTGCAATAAAGAGTGATAATGAAGGTGTAAGAACTCTGGGGGCCAAGCCGGGCGCTCGCTACAATGGCTGCTCTCACACCAGACTGAAATACAGGGAGCAATTAGAGGAGGCTGCGTGCAGACTGGCCACTGGAGATTAGTTAACACCTCAGGAACTGCGTTTCAGGACAGGCACATGCTTGTTTTCCCTCCCCACTATTTGCTTTCTTTAAAAAAATATATATAACACACTAATGCCATAATAATGGGAGGCTGGGAGTTTGTTTGTCTCTTTGAAAGATTTTTTATTTATTTATATATTTATTTATTTATTTTTACATTTTTGGTCAGGGGTCGGTTTGTTGGTAGAATTCAATGATTGGCGCATAAGAAATATTTTGTTGTTGATTTTTGTTTGTCGTTTTTTTTTCCGTTTTTTTTTTCTTTTTTTTTTTCTTGAGGTTATTACTTTTTAAGATTGTTATCTGGAGTGGCAGAGTTAGCGCTGGCTGTTGGAGGATTACAGTCCTGGTGAAGTCCCTGTTTTTTAAAGTCATTTCACGGTGGGCGCTCTGAAAAACTCGGAGAGTGCCAGTAACCTTAAGCCTGATCGCTAATCCAAAAGACATTGTTAATAGAGGCCACATATGAGCTGTTAAGCTTGTATATTCATAATGTTATTTAATTGGAGTCATAAAAAGCCAATTAACTTCACCCACTCACAGGAACACATGGGCACACACACACACACACACACACACACACACACACACACACACACACACACACACACACACACACACACACAAA
>JAQMYK010000023.1:35859193-35872735 GCA_030014345.1 Clarias buthupogon
GCTCGGCCAATCAGCTCTCTCTAGGCCTCCGGCTGTGAGAGGTAACAGCCTCACCCGGGGTTCGAACCAGCGATCTCTGGATGATTAAATGGTTAAAGTGGGACTTGGAAATTGGAAATTTCTCATAAATGAAGGTGTGAAACAGACTTCAAGGACAGTACAGTGATGAGACCCTAAGCTGCATAGAATATCTGAGTGGTGCAAATGTTTTAAAGAAGCCTGTACATCTATCTTCGAGGTGGCTCCGAGCCTTCTCCAGTCGTTCCCGTGAACATTCAGTGAGTGGAGCGTCTGATACTTGAATATCTATAGATATCTTGCTCTCCAACTTGTGGAAGAGACGCATCTGTCTCAAAATCATTCACTGACACCACTTGCACATTACAGGAACTCGGCAGTACATTACAGTCCTGACATGGCTTTGAGCCATTTCCACATGTAGGGCATTAAAGGAGTTCCTGGGAGGCCGGCATTTCAGGTGTGAATCATGACTCCGGCATTCTGAGAGAACTTTCTTCCTTGATGGTGTCCAAGCACTAGTGTATTAGTGTAGCAGCGGATTAAATGGAGAAATAAAGAGAGTTTACGGTGTTCTGTTATTCTGTACAATCATTCGTCCTGGTTGGACTTGAATGCCCCTCATAATTACCAAATACACACCAACATCTATAATGTCTATCTAATCTATAATATACCGTATGTGATCTCTTTAACCCCATCACCGAGTTCTCTCATCTTCTCCCTGGAGCTTGTAAGTCATACAGATGCCTCTGCGCGAGTGTTTACGAGGACATCACGCTAATCTATCTGCGTGCAACTGTTTCTCTGCATAATTTTAATAGCATGAAAGTCTTTTACTGTTTAACTCAGTCCGTGGTCTTTATTGGAAAGCTGGCGAGGATTTTACGCCATCGAGGCCTCCTTTATAGAAAAACAGAGCGTTATAAAAATCGGAACGCAGCCGATATTTAACGACTCTGACGGTCGCTGCGGAGGTCATAATAATTCTCCTAAGTGTTTGTTTTGTGTTGCTGATATGGAAAATGAAGATGTTGCACCGATGCCAACGCTCGCTGCGACCTGCTAAACAGGCGTCTGTCACAAACACTGCGCGAGACAGCTCGGGTTGCTACGAGACAGCCATGACAGGTTCTTTTTAGAAGGAAAAGAAGAAAAAAAAAGCCATTGAGATGACAGTGATAAATCTGGAAACGAGTACAAATCCATGCCAGTGCTCGTCCCATTCCATGACAATATCAACACAAAATGTCAGCACGAGGGGTCAGCGGCGGTCTGTATCCCCTCCCGCACATGCATCACGACACTCTGTTGCTTTTTCCAGACGCTTGACAGAATTAAAAAGCGTTGTCACATGCAGCAGCATCAGAGAGACTCAAATAATCCTGTGACATGTTTGCGTGTACTGTATAGGCCTCAGATATTCAGCTTTATAGCATCCAGAGCATCACAGCATCATGAGCTCTATATACACATATTCTACTGACATTTCCAGACGGATGCAGCGTTCCCATTCTGAAAACAAAAGACATAGAGAGAGAGAGAGAGAGAGAGAGAGAGAGGGAGCGCATTACGTTCTTTGGAACTGTATCTTATTACGAGTCATATGAGAGATCCAGAAACAGAAGATGCTACAGAATCCTTTTGTACATATTGCTCAAGGGTATTAGTGATAAAGCCAGCATAGATTTCCTCAGCACTCGCACCGGCTTGCTTCCCTTCAACCATTTAAATTAATTAGAAAAGATGAGCTGGTTTTAGTGGAACCTAATTCGAGTGTTTACACATCCATTGTCTGGGATGTGCAAATGGCTAGGGTGTGTTTGTGTGCGTGTGTGTGCGGGTGTTACGTAGCATGCGGTGCCTACGTTAGATTACGCCGTTGCTATGATGTTATGCATCGCTCCAGCTCTCAAGCTTTGTGCTCGTGTAGATAATATTGACAGACTTGTTTGCCCTCATATGATAAGATTTCCCTTCAAGTATTTGCCAAATAAAGTTTATATATTTAATGTTTTGCATGCTATTTGTAAAAGCTCAGAAAAGGAGGATGTTATTAGGCGTGATCCATTAATACCTGCATATAGACACAAGGCTCATGGAGGAAAGGTGTTGTGCGATTCAGCTAGGTGATCTTTTGTTTTACTTCTTCTTCTTCTTCTTCTTCTTAAATGACTGTGGCAATGCGATGGAATGCATGCTGACATTTCAAAAATCTATTTGTTATGAAAAAAAAAAAAAAACGCAGCTTTTCTTCCGTACAGCTCGTCCGGGTACACGGGGGTCCGTATACAGGACACATCTTATTATTTTACACCGCTACTTTTTATTTTATTCAACAAGACCCACTCTGCTCAGCTTGAATTAGACAAGGTCTAAAAAAACAATCTTTTAATCCACAGACTTTTTTGAGTTCCCAGGCGTTCCCCGGTCTAAAATGTGGAAATGGGTGTGATCTCCCCCCCCCGCCTTCAAGAGTGCTAATTACTAACTCGAGTCAGTTCAGAAAGAACCCATCACTCACTCTGTCACTCAATATTAATACAGAATGCATTGACGTCTGGCAAACTGTCTAGACATCACCTGAGTGATTCATCAGAGAGCGGTGCCACAGGAGAAACTCGTCTATAGGCCCTCAGCTCAATATACAACCGTAACAAGTCTCCAAAGCGGAGCTAACTGGTAACTAATATTGCCCTGATCAGCTTGTGTTAACATCCTAAATCTTTTTCTCCATAAAAGGTAAGAGAGCAGGGAAACGTTGCACTAGTGGTTCCTGCTATTCAAAAAAAAAAAAAAAAAAAAAACTCATACACTCTCGATTTGCAAAAAAAAAAAAAAAAAAAACCTGCTGCATAAATACAGTTTCATGGCTACAGCATGAAACCGATGTAGAAAAAAAATGAATAGATTTTGAATTTTAAAGGCGAGATCAAATGAAAATCGCACAAAAGAGGCAGCAAGTGGAATTTAAAGTGTGATACAGGAGACGGGGGTGTATGTGTGTGTGGATAAAAACAGGATTAGGCTCTGCAGGCCTGGTTCCCACAGATTGCCTGAAAACCGGGGAACAGATTTAAAGCAGGTAGTGGATGTTGACAGGTTGAGTTGTGTGCATCGCATTTCCTGTGTGTCGTACACACACTGACATGTCGGAACCTGTTTACATGGCATCGGATGTAGTGTAACGTGTTGTGTAACGTGCTTCAATCAGAGTGACTGATTCGCGGCCGAGTCAGACGACGCGACCGTTTGACTCTCCGAGCGCTCGGGGTTAAAAGCCGTTAAAAGTCGCCCGTCGCCAGCTTTATTACGTCACTTTAATGTTTTTCTAGCCCCCCTCCCCACGTCGTTTTTTTTTTCTGCCTGAGCCTACATTAGAGATGTTTTCCTGTGCGTCAGCAAGTTTAGTAGATTAAAGAGCAGCGTGTGTAATGGGATAAAGAGAGACACGTGCCTCCCTCCAATCCCAGGCCAATTGAGTGTTTTTAATGCAATTTGTGGACTCCCTCTGCTAGCAGGATTTGTTCCATACTGTTAGATGTGGAGTCAATTACACATATCTCTGGAGTAAATTTTGGTTGAAGGACTGCTCAGATACTTATTGCCAGTAATGAATATACATGTATAAGGAGTTTAAAGCGCGCCTTAAACATTGCGGCGGTCAATATCGTCAAACGTCCTAATGCGTTTATAATGCGATGCGCTCGCTGGCTCGGTTTTAGCCACGGCTTCTTGCGGAGCTAATGTTCCTTAAGTGTAAAATGTTTGCAATGGGACTGCATCGAGATCCTCGAAGATGAAAGTGTTACACCACCACCACCACCACAAATTTTTGCCTGATGAGGCTACGGCTCTGTGCATTAATGGAGACGAGTCTTCTGAAGTCCAAAGCCCGTATCCAAATGTACATAGGGTTAGATTTAAACACGCTTTTAAAGCTGTAATTACGTTTGTCTTTGGAACACTATCATTGTTGTAGCTTTTTACCGCTTCTGGTTGGAGAGTCAGTCGCATGGATGGTCTTCTTGGGATGTGCGTGATGAATGGGGACGGTTGTACTTTACCATGAAGCCCAGTCCTGGCCTCGGCTGTTAATAGTTCAGGAGTGGAATTTTCTACAGTTTTGTACCTGAGCCTCCAATAACGAACGGGACTCCATATGAACTTAAACACGTCTCCTATTATACCAAACTTCCAGCCTTCTAACACAAAGTATGACTGCAAAACCAAATGAGGATGGGTTCCCTGCTGAGTCTCGTTCCTCTCAAGGTTTATTCCTATTGCCAACTCAGCGAGTTCAATCACTCACTCACTCACTCACTCACTCATTGTCTATCACTTTATCCTGTATTGAGGGTCGCAGGGGCCTGGACCCTATCCCAGGAGACTTAGGGCACAACACGGTGTACAACCTGGACAGGGTGCCGATCCATTGCAGAGCACACACACATACACACACTCACACAATCATTCACACACTACGGGCTAATTGGATACAGCATTTAGCCTAATCTGCAGGTCTTTGGACTGTGTTGGAGAAAACTGGAGTACCCGGAGGAAACCCACCAAGCACTGGGAGAACATACAAACTCCATGCACACAAAGATAGGAATCGAACCTGGCCAGGAATCGAACATAGACCCAGGAGGTGCAAGGCGACAGTGCTAACCACTAAGTGCTAACTACCATCAGGGACCTGATCATTTTAATTCATGCACATTTTCACATATTTCATTCTCATTTCCCTAAATTTCTTTTGATTCTGTAAAGCTGCTTTGCGACAATGGCCATTTGTTACTCCTATATAAATAAAATTGAATCGAATTGAAAGTTAGTCCGATCTGTTATATGATACACAAGACGTCTCGACGTTTTAAAATCATTTCGGTTTAAAACTGCACATTGCTGATTTCATTATGAAGAGCGAAAAAAGAGACAGATCAGCGTTCTCCACGAATCTGAACCTCGTTCCTGGGAGAAGAGGGTTACGCATGGAGCACAGCGTGAGCATGAATCATTGAATCAAAGAGCGTATTATTATCTTAATGAAGGTCTACTTTATGCAGACTTACCGTTAAGTGGAAAGCCTTTACTCCGTTATATTGTTATTATTGAAAATGTTCTATATGATTAATCATAGATCTGAAGCACCCCCAGTGACTTACCGGATAATGTTAACAAATAATTCTCCCTCAAGGGGGTTCTATTAATAATTTTCATATTCTTTCCAAATATTATTCCACCCACCTGCTGCGAGAGCTTCATTTTTTTCCCCTCTCTCTCCCCCCACTTTCGTTTTGTGATCATACATTATTTAGTCCCTTGCCACATCTAATAAATGATGTTGACATATGCTCTAGGAGGAAGCAGTGCCTGGCAATGTTGGATGATAAGCTTCTTTGCATTCACACTGGATCCAATTTTGTCCTATCAGTGAGTGTGTCTAGGGCTGCAGACATAGTCCACTAGGCCTCGAGATGTCCTGGGGCTTGTGATTAGTGAAAGCAGTGGAGAAAAAAAAAGGAGAGAGAGAATCAGCTAGGGAGTTGAAGAAGAAGAAGAAGATGAAGAAGAGGAAGGAAAAAAACCCACACACACAGAGGCAACAAAACAACCCTATCACAACTGCTATCCTCTGTCACAATAATGCTTCCCCCTTGCTACTGAGTGCTTGATTTCCAATTTCCTACAAATATTGCTGGGTGTTTTCGTATTTTAGCGCTCCGACTGCAGTCTCTTGCGTTTTCCTTTTCTACCCATGAGGGATTATTTCATAGATCTGGCAGCATTTCTTTGAATTGAGTAAGGCGCGCAAATTACTCTTAGCGTGTAATTGGGAATTTCGTTTTTTAACCTCATGAAATCATTTGTGCTACTGGAGAATGGATTTTTTTTTTCTCTCCCTGAGATATCATTTAAATCTTTAAAGTGAAAACATTAGCAAATCAGTTTAGAGAGAGCTACATGACTAGGTCCTCTCTCTCTCTTTGTGTATGTGTTTGGGTTTTATTAGGTTGCACCTATCTCTATTTCCATCCGTCCATCTAGGAACCATTGTAATCCAACCAGGGACCGTGGAGGCCAGTGGTGATTACCATTGTATTTATTCCCACTGTACAACTGTAGTAGGACCTCCAGTCAACAATTACACAATATGGGGAATTTGGGAACGCCAATTAGCCTGATCTGCCTGTTTTTGGACTGGTGGAGGAAACCGGAGAACCTGGAGGAAACCCACCAGAAAAATCGAACCCGGACCCTGGAGGGGGAAGGCGACGTTGCTAATGACTATGCCACTGTGCCGCCACCTATCTCTATTTATCATGTATAATTATGTTTGTATTTTTTTTAAACGTATTTTGGAACGTCGACAGGTTTATTCCAATACTCTCTTGTTTTCCTGCCAGTTATTAGGATATTATACAGAACCACGGAGACTGACTTTCCTTTTTGACTGCGTAAATGTTCAGGGAATTTGTTTTCAAAAGCTTCACTGGCAAATCAATCGAATCAATGCCTCTGCACTGATTGTTTGTTATTTTTCTGCTGACCACACTGCTAGGATTAATATTTGATTAGCCTTTAGGAGAAGTGGAAAGTACTTATTAACCTTATTTGTCAATCTGTCAGTGCCACTTTCCTTATTGGCCGTTGCTGGAGGGAGAGGCTGAGAAGGAGAGAGAGAGAGAGAGAGAGAGAGTAGGAGGAGGAGGAGGAGGAGGACTGTTTTAATTTCCTCTCCTGTCTGTCTCTCGGGGTAGCCCCTCTGTAATTAGCCACTTGGGTTCGAACATGCGTACATCTGCTATCAGTTTTCCACCGTAATCTGATCATTTAACACAGCCTGCCTCCTTTGCTGCGTGATATTGTGTACACATTAATATTAACTAGCATGGTGCGATCTGTGCTAGCGCTGCATACAGGATTACGCTTCAGCAGCAAATATGCTACGTCTTGCCAGGTCTACTTTAGGAAGTGTAAAAGAAGTAGGATTTGTCAAACTGACTTTAGTTTTCGCGTTTCAGCAAATTGGTCTCTAATAGCTCTCCCAGTCGTGGTGCGGTGAACACACGCTGTTCGGTCTGCATTGGATCAAAGTAGTGCATTGATCTGTGCTGATGAGTACATTCACAACACACACACGTCTCTGAAACATCTCAGCTCCTCTCCGTCCTGCTGAAGGTTCTCCACTCGCATTCTTGCACTTTTGCTCATGAGCCACTTCATCGCAGCTTTAGATGGACCTGAATCTGACACCGTTGATGGGACATTCCAATTGTTAACTGGAAAACTCTTGATTACATTGACATGGGATATCTATATACAGTATACTGTATTTAAATATATTTAGGGTATACTTGTAATTCATATACCAATTACAGTTCCATAATTTATTCTCCACCCCTTATACATCTTCTCTGATATGCTGGAATTGAGTTGTTGGTCCCTTTAATTAATAATACTATTGATATTTTCATTTATTTGTAAAAATAACTGCAATCTTTATTGCAAGTCAGGTCGTTTTCATTAACTTACTAATGCAGGAAGCCGAAAACATTTCAATTCCCCTTCTCCCCACTTTTTCTTTTTTTTTTTTTTTTTTGAAAATTGATAAGTAAGGTTCCCTGCTGTAACTAGTTCATTTTTCATTATAGTAATTTTAATTAAGTCGACTGCACAACACAGAAATTGACTGTTTGTATAATTGTTCATTACGGTTCTTGTTTTCCGCAACGGTTAGATTAAAATTTCCCCCAGATTGAGGAATTCGAGAAATGAAGCCGGCCTCCTCCTCCCAAACATCGTTCATAATTGCCTATAACCAGAGCAAAGGCGTTGTGAAATGAGAGTGAACTGTAGATAATGATAGCTGTGGTTTGAACAAACCAAAAATGCGCCTGAGAGAGCGAATTGCTCCGGCACATGTCTAATGAGGCAATGTTTCCTGTTATTGACCAACACTGAGCTTTTTTTTACGGTAAATACAAGGTAGCATGATGAATTGTTATTCGTTGTCATAATTGCATTTTAATAGAGATTTCTTTTAGAAAATGAAATAAAAGTGAGGCATGAGTATAGCTTTCTAGCACACTAATAAAGATTTCCTTTCTACTCATTTTCAGCATATTAAAGCATGCAATGCCAGGCTAGGGATTTCATTACCAATCTTGGAAAGTAAACCCCCTCCAAACCACACACAAATATATATTATATTATGATAAGTCCTTCTTCCATGTCTAGATTCTCACTAGAGGCTTCATCTTGTCAGTCTTGCATTATCTGGGTTCATCCACCCCCAACGCCACGGCATCGGCCTTGAGCGCGTACCTCAGTTAACTGTCTTAATTACAGATCCTTTGATGTGATAGAGCGCAGCCCTGTTAAGATTGATTACTCTTTGAGCTAAGTTGTCTACCAATTACTTAGACAATTAGCCAACTAATTAAAATACTTACCCAGTGTGTTTGAAGGGAAAAGTCGAGGCGCTCTATGAGACGTTCCCTTGACAGATGAGCTGCCTGCGTTTTCAGGAACACCCGCTCTTTTTTCTACCTCGCACGCTTCTTATGGGTGTAATGAACGAGCCTAGTAAGATTTGTTAATTCGTGGACTCTCACAGTTCTGTCAAAAATAGTGGAAATTGTATAGTGGGCATGCTGTGTTGTGTTGTGTTGTGGACATGGCTTCCAGGGTGAAAAGGCTAAGTGGAGGTGATCATCAGAGACCAGTGGCTAATGCGCACTCCTTCTGTCTCATCCTAGATGATTCTGCAATGTCACTTGCTGGAGGTTGTGGAGGTTTAGGTTTTTATTTTTATAAAGTTGAAGATTTTTATGATGGGGCAGTTCACAGGCTGTAAGATGACTAGCATGGTTAAAAGTAATGGTATGATGATTAGCATAGAAGGTCAGTGTATACTTAAATCTAGTAAAGCAATACTTTTTATATTCAACTTAGGTAGGATTGCATATTTTTATCCAAATTATTCATTACTGCAGTAATGATGGCTGAGTGTTTAGCACTGTCACCTTGCACCTCCAGGTCCTGCCTCAGGTCTGTGTGCATGGAGTTTTCATGTACTTGGTGGGTTTCCTCCCACAGTTCAAAGACATGCAGATTAGGCTAATTGGCATTCCAAAATTACCCATAGTATGTATGTATGTATGCCCTGAAATGGATTGACACCCCATCCCGGGTGTACCCCACCTCATGCCCTAAATCTTCTGGAACCTATAGCCATATAGGCGATGAGTGATTATCCACGAAAGCCATGATGCTTCTAAATTACGGCAAAAAATATATGGATATAAGTTAATTAATGAGTCCACACTCGAGCCCTTTACTGTCTTCCCACTAAAGCGTGAGATAGACATTTCAAGCGCAATAAATCTATTAATCCTCCTGCTTAAAATGATAGGCAACACTAAATGCCCATTTAGCTTAGGATTGCTTTCTCTTTTGTGTGTGTGTTTTTTTTTATTATTACTGCTGGACAGGCCTGTCAGGCTTTGTGGAAAACAGTGCAGGCATGTCTGATTGAAGTTGCCAGGTCAGGTTGGATCGAAAGGCCCCTGCTGATTAGAGAGGGTGTGAACTCAGAGCGATCAAAACTCTTCAGCTTCATCCCCCTAATCACAGGCTATATAAAACAATCTAAGCACCACTTAACCTGAGCAGGATCCCTGTTATGGCTCAGCCAGCCCTGTCCCCATTAATCAATCCGCCTTCGTGCCTGAAGAGTTGGGATGCAAATGCATGGTAATGCCCCCTCCTCCTTCCTCTAGGCCTTGCCTGCTGCCTCTGAGGCACCAGTGCATCAACACACTAAACGCCTGATTCCTAAAGTATAAATATATATATATGAATATCTGTCTCATCCTGCCGTGTTGTTGGAGTGCTGGCATGTCCGAATGAGGGAGCAATGAGACAAGGCCAAGGCAAGGAGATGTGATCAGCAGACGCTCCCGCCACCCCCCCTGCCACCCTTCGATCGCCCTGTTTTGGCCTGCACTGCTGGCTCCCTGCTGCTCTGGGGGATGTGTGGAGCCCAGTCCAAATGGCCAGCTGTCCTTCTCATGCAGGCCACTCACTGTGCTGATGAGAGCCTATGTAAACAAAGACAACACAACACCATCCCTCTCGCGCTTCTCTTGGAGAGGCTTGGAGAGTTTTCCAGCTGCCTGGGCCACTCTCGCCTGTGATGGCTACAGTTATTTAGTCCGTCTGAGAGGGCCAGGATGTTTCCAATGTCAGCGGTAGGTGATTAATGAGTGGGACTGATCACAGCCTGCTGTACTGGAGGACACAGGCCTGGACTGTGTTAGATTACTAACACAGGCCTCATCTCCTTTGCCATGGGAAAGTTTTCAGCTGAACTCCCTCAGCAGTGGCCTCTGGCCTGTGAAATCTAGGAAGCATTTTTCAGCCTCTTTGAACTGACTCATAATTGATTTGTCAAAGTGAAATCAAAGCGCCCGAATCAAACGTTCCCCCCGAAAAAGAAGAGGTAGACTTGTCCTCCCAGGCGAAGAGAACATTGCGACTTCCATTTTGTCTCGTTGGTGTGCTGAATTCAAATTAGCGTCATTTCGAAATTGCTCTGACACCCTGTGCACTCCTCTCACAAGCAGACAAAATAATGAATACGCTCTTAATGGGAATTTGTCAGAATGTATTTAGTGGCGCGGGCGGGTCATAAAAGCTGACGCTTGGCCTCCCAGCACTCATAATAGTAATCCTGCTCTTCCTCCCTGATGTGGGCCTCATTTGCTGCGGTCGTACAATACTGGAGCTATTTATCATAGAGAGACGCAAGCTTTATGACAGTGAAATACCACCACTTTGATTTATTGAGTCCCAAGAAAATATGTCTGTGAGGTTGTCAGTGACATCTCTAAAAATTGTTCCTCAAATCTTCCCATTACGAGCTAGCAGCCTATGAGGCACTCTCTTGAGAAATAAAAACCAGGCTCCTTTTATATACAATGCATTATTAACAACGTCATTACAATGGGCGTGCTGAGTGAGAGATTGTTTCTTCGGGGGGGTTATTTGGGATCTTTCAATGAGGCGGCCATGCTGAGAGCTACTGTCTTCGCTGACCTTTAGCATCAAAGCCTGTTCTTATTTCCAATTCCCCACAAGCACAGCCATGCTGCAGCACTCTGCTGGGGACCATAGGCCTCACATTATATCATTTGTCCAATTTGCTATTGTTTCATCCCTGTCAGGATAATTTGCTTTGGGTTTCTTTGTAATGCCTTGGGTTTTCCCAACTGCCCCCAGAGAGGCGTCTTAGATGGTGTGTGCCCTAGATAGCCTGTTTATCAAGAACCCAGCGTTCTGTCACATCTGTTCCTCTAACCGTTATACACAGATCAAATGTGTGGCTTCATCTCCTTCGGAGTCTCCTGTGGGCTAACCCGATGGCCGCTGCATAGCCTTCCTTTGCGTCTAATGCACTGGATGCAGAGGATGTGGAGCTGCCGAAAAGAGAATGAGGAGAACTCGTTATTCCGCTAGCCTGTGAATGATGGCTTCGCGGGTGCCATTCTCTTTCTCTTCCTATTTCTAATATTAGCACAAGGTGACTGCCGGATCGTTGGGTTTTATTGCGAGCCTATTGGAAAACTAATTCGTTTAATGTATCATTACTTTTTCTTTCAGGTAGAACCTTCTGTGAATGTCCAACTAACGCACTGCAGTATGTAACGTGTCCCCTATGCTGGACACTCTCTCAATAGGCCAATGTAAATCTCCTCTATCTCTTCCAGTTCTCCCATATACTGTGCGCGTTTAGTCCTGACATGCTCGATGCGTACATCCAGGAGCGTCCTTATCTCTAATTCGTAAACCTATGGGACCGAAGCCAGGCACATAGTTTAAACACGCTGTCAGAACGTTAATGAATAAAGACGCAGCGATTCCCGTTTTGAGGGAAATATCAAATTGATTTTCGATGAAAGCCTGTTCCACGGGTCTGTCCTGTGAGAGGTCCGGGCTTAATAATCGGCATCATATTTTGACGGGTGGCAGTCGAGAGCTCATTAATCACCTCGTGAACCCCAGTCGTTTTCCGCCTGGCGGGTTCAATGGTCACATGAGTAATAGACAGCAGCCACGGAATCCGGACGGCCTGTCTGACAGCTCCGTCTGCCTTTTCTGAACCATACGGCTGCCTACCCCCGCCCCTTTTTTTCCCTCTTCGCCGTGCTGCCACAGCTCGGCCTCCTGGAGATTCGCGGGCGTCTTTGTCGTTAATAATGATGAAGTGCCCAAACCTTCGCTCCTCCTTCATCTCGAACAGCTCAGTGTCACGCTTCTTCAATTAATTGCTTGTGTTGCGAATGTATCTCAGCACATTATCTTGTTCTATCTTTTTGATTGTGCGCACTTAATCCATAACGTAATTGACTGTGTTGTGCGCCGCCACTGGGACAGTCATGTCTCATACCAAATTAGGCTTAAAATTGTTTTGCTGTGCTTCCTGCTTTTGATGCCACCTCACTTCAGCTGTGAGTTTGATATTGTCGCAGACCCAATTACATGCGTTCACACTGGATAAACCAGGAGAAGTAGAAGAAAAACATGGCACTGTTTGAGTGCTGTTTTGGAGTCGTCTCCGGTCCAGGCTTCAGTGCTCATGTTGTGTTTTTCATGAACTCCCTCCCTGCATCCAGTGTGATTTTGCCTGTTATGTATAGCACCATAAGTCAGTGAAATGGCAAAGGAGTTAAAGCAGGAGAAGAGTAATGGTGCACATCATTAGCATGAATGGAAGCTGGGGTAATGGAGCACTGGCTCTATTATTATTGCCTGGCTTGTTCAGGCATTGCTCTTGCAGTAATGGCTGAGGAGGAAAGAAAAAAAAACTGCATCATGGAAAACATTTACCAAACACATAAAGCCATGCCCGTGAAGACGTAGCAGAGGTTAAATGATCTGTTCATGCTTCACATGAAGGGAATCCCTGAGACTTACTGCTGACCTCACCGACTGACAGGGATGAAAGCAGTCCGAAATGACTTTTGAGAAACGTAGCGCATCCTTTCTACTCTTTCACAATTATACTCTACTTCCACTCCCCCATGTTGCATTGCAGTCCATGTTTTCTAAAATGATTTGTGTTCAGCAGTACTTACTGCTGTGTACTGTACAAGGGTCGAATGTGGTGGAGCCGGGCCTGAAGGCTGCAGCCTCTGAGGAGCTCGGGAAGAGTGATGGTCGTGTTTATTGGGTCACAGCAGTGGTTAGCGAGCCTGGCCCAAACTTCTGCTGCCCACTGAGTTCGGTTTTGTCCTCATTCTGTCCATGTGAGCTCAGCCAATAAGTGGCACTCTAATCAGCCTCTTACCCTTAGTAACCACCTCCCATCCCCTGACACTGTCCTGAAACTGGGGTCCTTCTTTATGAATGACAGACTCCCTTTATGCATTTTTATCATTCCCTCTCTCTCTCTCTCTCTCTCTCTCTCTCTCTCTCTCTCTCTCTCTCTCTCTCTCTCTCTCTCTCTCTCTCTCT
>JAQMYK010000023.1:35880916-35894501 GCA_030014345.1 Clarias buthupogon
CACACACACACACACACACACACACACACACACACACACACACACACACACACACACACACACACACACACAAAGACACGCACAAACATACGCACATCCTCTTAGTGTTTTTTTGTCAGCTCACAGCCTGTCTCTTTTCCACGGAGGGTTGAAGATGAATTACTCGCTAAGGTACGATCCATCCTTAGGTGAAAGATAAGAAGCTTTCGAGTTTATTCTGCGCTTTTCTAAAAGAGGATACTCATGAGTGCTATCATATGACTGATATCATAATTGGACTGAGGAATAGTAAAGCTGAGCTGGAAACAGGCTAGAGTCTGAGTAGCTACTTCTTCTTGCGGAAAGATTAGTACAGAATAATGTTGTAAGAGCCACAGAGTCACATAAAAATAAAATGTTATACGTGTTAAGCAGAATATGTATGGTGTAAGAAAAAATATCATTATGCTATGATTACTAAGCTCATGAGCTCATTTGGTCCAACTTAGTTTAACATTTTCAAGCCACCACCTTTATAATATTCTGTAGTTAAAACTCAAAACTACTGTTTTTTTTTTTTTTTAATAAACTTATATAGGGCTCAGGGTTATGCAGTATAAAGTGACATATTGTTTTTTTTAGTACAAAATAGGCAATATGTAAGTGTTCTACATTTTATATAATAATATTTTGAATATATATAATAATATTGTAAGTGTTCTACATTTTATATAATAATATTTTGAATATATATAATAATATTGTAAGTATTCTACATTTTATGTAATAATATTTAAAGTGTTCTATATTTTTATATAATAATATATGAGTGTATATAATAATATTTTGAGTATATATAATAATATTGTAAATGTTCTCACTCACTCACTCACTCACTCCCACTCATTTTCTATACCGCTTTATCCTGTATTCAGGGTGGGGGCCCCGTTTTATCCTGTATTCTGGGGGGCCTGGAGCCTATCCCAGGAGACTTATGGCACAAGGCAGGGTACACCCTGGACAGGGTGCCAATCCATCGCAGGCCAGTAAGTGTTCTACATTTTATATAAAAAATATTTGAGTCTATATAATAATATTTTGAGTGTTCTACATTTTCATATGATAGTATTTTGAGTGTATACATAATGATAATTTGAGTGTCACATTCCGGTAGTGGCTAAATCTACTCTTGATAAAAGTAATGATAACGTTTGTTCTTCCTGACATACACCCAAAAACCCAAATACACAGTTTGAAGTCTGAAGCTTCCCCCCATTAACACACACTGGCAAGGCTTCCATATAAGCATATATATTATTTATATATATTTGTAATCATCACTGGCCTTTATTGTGTTACTGGCACGTATCTGTGCCACTTGAATTTTAAGAGTTAACCTTTAATTTTAAAGTGATTTACTTATACCTAAAAGCAAAACGACATAAATCTCAGACAAATATGATGAACTATAATAAACCAAGGATGTGTGTGCAGCCACAAATAGATGACTGTAGCAGGGTTCTTTTTTCCTTCCTTCAAAAAAAAAAGTTTTTTTTTTTTTTTTTTGTAAATACACATCTCCCATGTGAAAAAGGCTGGTGTTAGGTTTTAGTTGTGTTGTGTCCCAGACTTGTCGCTGAACACTAAACCTTGTCAGCGCACATTTTCATGTTTAGTCGAAAATATCCTCGGTGCAGTTCACAGGGCCAGTATTGAGTGTGGTAACTATGGGGAAGTCTCCGCAGGAAGCCCCTAGAGTGTGCCTCCGCAGGGCCTGGATCGCTCTATTCCCACCCCGCTGCTGTTTGTTTACCACTGCTTTGACAGTTTGAGGTGAACATTTAGCTGCTAATTCGGGCTATTTGAGTTTCTAATGTGCCTCAATTCAAACAAATGGATCACAGCCATCTTATCGGCTGTTCTCGACAGCAGCATCGGCCCGGAAAGTATCAGTCTTTAGCGGTAATGGAAGGATTGTGGCCGCGCTTAATCCAACGTCAGAATTTGTTCCTTCTTCGGCGTCGAGTTGATTTGGAGAGCATGTTTAATAGCATGCCTGGTGTAATGAAAGAAAGGAGAAGAAGAGAAATTCAAAGAGAGACAAAGAAATAGGAAGAAAATGAGGTGAGCTTGGAGCTTATCTAAGGCCAGCGTTAGAGGCTCCGGTCCTACATTAACATCCCTCTCTGGAGATTAGGATGTAAATATGCTGGATAAACTTGTATCATTGCCATAGAAACGGTTCTTAGAAGACTTTTAACCTTATTCCATTGCCTAGTGCACCTGAGCGCAGTTTAATACAATGCATTTTCTAATATGATTGCTATTTAAAGATAACTTTATCACATCCAGCTTTGTGTTCCTCTGTCTTATTTCAATTCAAAATGTAGCATGAACATTATTCATTTCTTCTTTTTTTTTTTTAAACCAAAAAGACTTTTTTCCCGATAAAATAAAATAAGAAATGTGTTGCATGCAGTAGCCTAGAATCGAGTCCTGATTCTTTAAAGTCTCAAAATAATCAACTCTAACATCTTATGGGATGCCTTAGTAATTTCAGAGGTGCACAAAGCCATTTTTTTGTATTTAAAAAAATTGAAATGGAAAGTTAATAGGCTCCTCGTTCTTTTTGAGGGGCATGATTAAAATATCCATTATGAGATCAGCTCTTGAGTTTCAGTGTTGTGGATTACTTTAATCTCGACAGTCTGATAAATTATGAAACTCTACTCTCAATCTAATGAGGTAATTGCCTGAAAGACTCATTGTTCCATTCATTTGCCGCGCCATCCTAGTGACACAACTCTCAGGGCATCATCATTTTCATAGCAATTAAATTTTCTTCCCTGCTCTCCCATGGTATATTTGTTTGAAGAAAAAAAAAGCATACTATTTGACTGTAAACATGTGTTTGTTCACTTTAGTAGATTTATAGCTCCTCTCATGGTTATACAAAATGGAGCATCCCGGGCCTTTTCTGTGTTTATCTGCCTTGGCGCTTCGCCCATGTTGATTATGGCGATTGTGACGGGATGCGTTTCGCCAACAATGGCAACCAAGCATGGTCAGTGTAACAGGAAAAAAAAAGGCTAATCCCTTGCAAACAAGCATCTTTGGCAGGAGACAATCCTATGTTTGGTGGTGTGGTCTTGTCCAGGTGAGAGGTTAGCAAGGGCCGAGAGAGGACAGAGGAAGTCAGCTTAGCCCAGATAAGGGCGATCATGCTGAAAATGACTCTCAGGTAAGACCGCTATCTCTGGATCCCCAGCTCGAACAAGCTTTATCACAACTGTCCCTGATCTGAATCTTAAAAAGCAAACCGCACAAGCTTCTTTCGTATAGCTGTAAGACAATAGATGAAGAAGATGATGGCGGTTTAACCCACATGATTTGTTTCCACCATAGACGCAGTGACCAGCACTAATAGACTGAAAAGAAATCAAACCCAATGAAACCCTAGCTTTGGATCCAGTGGGTTACGTACAACATTACCGTTAACACATCCTGCTTTGTTTCTTTCTGTTTTCGTCTTATTTTATTGCTTTAAAACAAAAAAGAAGATTTCTTCCTGAGAAGGAGTTATTGAATATTTGGGTTTGCTGCTTCATAAAAGTGCTCTCGAAAGAAATACTCTTTTGCAGACGTCTACATAAATCCTTGTGTGTTTCCCAAAAACAACTACAGCCATTAATGCAAGTACAAATATGTCAAATATGATTAAAATATTTCCAACTACGAGATAGCAATAAACCAATATAAGGCATATTAAACATATTTTTAGCTGTTATTACTAAGTATAAACTTTAATCAGTCTTGTTCAATTGGCAGTGGAATAGTTGTTTTAGAAGGAAGCAAAATAATGTAAATAGAACAATGCTAGTTTAAGCTTGAAATCAGTAAAATATCTATAAATAATGTAAATATTGTATTTAGTTAATTTTACTCATATATTAGGAAATGTTACCTATATTAATTCATTCATTCAGTCATCTTCTATACCGCTTTATCCTGTATTCAGGGTCGCGGATGCCTGGAGCCTATCCCAGGAAGCTTCGGGCACGAGGCAGGGTACACCCTGGACAGGGTGCACCTATATTAATTTAAAAATATATATAATTTAGTACTTAAATACATATAGATGTAGTCAAAAGTTTGGATACACCTTCTAATTCAATGGTCTTTCTTTAATTTTCTTTTATTCTCTAATGGTGAAGACTTTTTCATTTGAACAGCTGCTGTTGAGATGTGTCTGCTGCTTGAGCTCTATGAAGTGTTTGTGTAGGCTCTAGATGGGGTCTGGATGCCTAATTTCTAAGGGTTTTTAAGCGGAGGAACTCTAAATGAACTTCTTCTCTGCAGCAGAGATAAGTCTTGGTCTGCCTTTCCTGACAATCCTCACTAGAGCAAGTTTCATCATAGCAAATAATTAAAGTTTTGAGACTACACTTGAAGATACTGTACTTTCAAATGGACTGATTTTTTTTATGTCCTAATGTTATGACAGACTGTTGTTAATCTTTAATGAATTACATTAATTATTAAAGAGTTTTTGTGTTTTTAATATGTAGTATATGAAATATGTGTAGAAAAAATTTATTAGAAAGTGTGTCGAAACGTTTGACTGGTATTACATAGTATAAATACACAGTGTTAAAGATGAGATAAACAGTGTTTTTAGATAAATACCTTACATAACTGAGATTCATTTAAATATTAAAACAGATAAACAATTAAACTTTTAAAGTGATAATTAAAGAAATGTTACAAGCCTAGTGTATGTTTATATTTTTGAGTGCACCATGAGTTAATTACATAATTTTTTTCACTATAAGGTTACAAATACAATATTGCAAAAAAACAAACAAACAAAAAAAAAACATATACACTGCCTGGCCAAAAAACAAGACATACACCCTAATATTTTAATAGGTGGCCTTTTGCTTTGATTACTGCATGCATTGACAGAATAATTTCAATAAGTTTATATAATGTCCCAACATTCCATCCAGAGTCACATTAATTTCTCTTCAAGAACTCATATTGATGAAGGGAGAAGAGCTTTGAGCTGCTGTGTAAAGTCTTCTCAAGATTCTCAGTGGGGTTCAGGTCTGGATGTCCTGGTGCCAGCACCTGAGCACACGACTAGAGGCCCTGCAGAGCCACGCCACAAGGGGCCAGAACCTCCTGGGGGGCATGAAAGAAACCCAAAACCTAGTTAGTTTTAATAATGATAGGGTTGATGTTATGGCTGATAAACATATATACAGTACACACTGTGTATGGTCTCTGGAAGATTTTATATCAAATACCTGGATAAATGAAAACCGCAGCAAGGTGGCTTAGTGGTTAGCATTGACACCTTGGACCTCAATGGGCCTGGATTCGATTCCCGCCTCGGGGTCTGTCTGCATGGAGTTTCCATGTTCTCCGAGTGCTTGGTTTCTTCCAGATACTCCGGTTTCCTCCCAAAGTCCAAAGACATGCAGATTGGGCTAATTGGCGTTCCCAGCATGTGAACGTTGGCTTGAGATCCTACCATGTAAAAATGGGTATACAGAGGTTCCTCTGGATGGATGGATGGATGGATGGATGGATGGATGGATGGATGGATGGATGGAACAGTAATGATAAATGATAAATGATAAAAAAAATTTGAGGTGATGAATACTTTTATCTGAGGACTAATGTTAAAAAAGTGAAACGTTTTAAAAAATACAACAAAAAAGAAATCTAAAGTGGTATATAAACTTATGAGCAGAAATGTATGTGATTGAACAGCATACCAAGACATAACAAGAATAATGTAAACATAGTTCATATTGAATACTATATAAAAAAACAAGAATAGTATTTTATATAAAAAAAAACATACAATAGGTGATTCATTGTTTATTTTTGAATAACGTGAATAAACATTAGAATTTAAACATTAAACATTAATATTAAAAATTATTGTCACAGTAGAAATATGGCTATGTTTTTAATTGTCCTGTATAAACTGTATTGTTGTATTTCACAAAATATAAAGGTGCAAAAAAAAAAAGAATAAATCAATAATTTTCATGCATTATACACTCTTCAAATGATGTTTGTTTAACTGCAAGTCAGGAACTGGGTATAAAAAACAGAGATGCATGTGTATTATTTACAATTATAACTCAAGAATAATGAGAATAACATAGTGTAGGATTGCAGTAGATCAGGGGCTTACTGGGTGTGAGATGGGAATACACTATGGGTTGGAAGCCAGCTCACTGCCAGCCCAGTTAACCATGCACACACATTCACACACTCATTCACAATGTTTGCTGGAAAACAAAAACAAATTGGCCTCCTCAGTGTCTGAATTTGAGCCCTAATGTAAACCTGTGAGCTGAATAAATGAACAAAGCAGGCTACATGCTCAAACTTACATGACGAATATAAAGAAGATCAAAATGAAAATAATCAGACATCGATTACAAATGACTAGAGAAAAGTCAAAGTAATTTAAAGTCTATCTCTTTTCAGTGTTTTTTCAATTGATTTGTTTGATTATTTGTGCACAGCCCTTATGAAGAAAATGAATGTTTAAAGACACTTTAAAGATACAGTATGTTCGGTTAATATTTTATCTCAAAGTATCATTTCAATGGCTGTGTGTTTAAAAGATTTTGTTAAAGCAATTTGTATAACATCAAATCCTGGGAGAAACCTGGAAGGGTTTATTTATTTATTTATTTATTTATTTAATATTATTTATAATATTGCGCACTTTAATATGCAAATTTTCCTTACACATTTCCAAAAGTTGAACTTCATTACTTTATTATAACATTTAAGGCACTTGGGCTGATTATAATATTTGATGTAGAAATGTGGTTACCACAGAGCTGAAAAGAAAGAGTTGCAAGCACTGTGCAAAATAATAATAATGAATGATTATTAAGCTCATTTCTAATTAAACCTTCCTTCTATTAGCCTATAATTTTCCTAGTTTTAGGAACTTATTTACTTAAAAAAAAATTATTTCATAATTCTCTGCCAACAGAACAAAAAAATGTTTCTGTTTACTATTTTACATTTGACTAGAAATAAGCTTAATAATGTTATATGCTACTTAAATTTGTTGTAAACTTGTAAATTGTATTTATATAATAATGTATTTTATTGTAAATAGTTTGGCTAGATTCAAGAATGTTTCACTTGCTAAGATGCTAACAAAAGTGATATCTTAGTGAATATTGAATCTAGGCAGATTTATCTAAAATGCCTTCATAGAAGATTCAAACAAATGAATTGTAAATGCTTACATCAAGCAATTATCTGGCTATAGAACAAGAAATTTAAACTACCTATTTAATGTAAATGTTTCTACAAATAAGATTACTTTATTTAACCTTATATTTGTTTCATTGTAATATTATGTTAAAAATTTTGTTCAACTTTACTTCCAATTCCCAAGGTATCACTTTTTGCACTGACACATATGATAGCAGTTTGGTGTGAAACAAAATCAGATCAGATGATTTTATGCACTTTGCATACATTTACTTTTTATACACTTAGATTTATTTAGTACATTTTTACTACCCACTGTGTCTTACACTTATTCGTGTACACGTGAAAATCTTAGAAGGTCAAAAAAAAAAACCTGATGAGCCAAATACACCAAATCTCTAAACCTTCTGAATACTCTTCATGCTTTTTAACTGTAACACTGGTTTTCCTTTTCACATGCACGCACCAAGTTCAAAGGCCTACTGGTGCCTCTGTTAAATGTTGTGTTTCTGAGGCAAAGTTGGACGGAGATAAGAATGAATCCGGGAATCTGGAGTGCTCCCTTTCAGAATCACATCACCGCAGCCCTGCCGCACGAGACCCAGGATTAAAAGAGCCAGATTAAAAAGTTCAATTTAATTAGGATGACTGAAGAGATCCTCCAATTGAAAGAGCAATAAGTAGACTCTCAGTAGTTGAGCGCTATCTCGAGCCTCGCTCACGTCCTTATACGACAGGTACGGAAAACCCGAGATGCAATCGGACCTGGTGAGCGAGCCGGTGATGGTGGTGTCGGAAACGAAAGAGATTTAAGAGAAATTTTTTTCCAGCTATAATGGCGGTATCATCCTTCGTCTCGTTCCTATGTTAGCTGTCTGTCTGTCTCTGCTCACCCCCCCGTCACCGCCACCACCACCATCACCCATGGCCTAAATGCAGATCAATTACAAGCCACAGAAGTCAGGGTGTCACATATGATTCACAATGTCAATTTCATGCTTTCGGAAACTGTTTGGCAAGTGCTCGCTCGCTTTACATCTGCTAACCAATCAGGAGGGCGACATGTCTGAGAGGGAGAGACAATTTAATGGTGTGACAGTTAACCAGAGAGTGTGGTGTGAAGAGACGATGCTAGGCAGCCTCTGTCTGTCACGCACCGATATTTATTTATTTACCGCAGAGCATGTGCACGGCACAAACAAAATGTCACATCTCATTTCCACTCTCGTGCTCTTTGAGATGCAAAGAATCTCTTGAAATCTGAAGTGTGGACTTGGCTCTGGCTGATTAGAGTTCCTTCAAAAGGTCTCTGATGATACATATTCTGATTTAACAGACATGAACAGTTAAAATGGGCACACACAAACATGCGCGCACACACACACACACACACACACACACAAAGTTTTTTTTTTTCTTCTTGTCTGTATTTCTTGTAAGGATGTTTAACGTTGTTATAATAAACATGGGCTTAGCTGCCATGTTATATCAGCCTTTTTTATTGTGTGTGTATTTTATTAAGCAGCGATGTAACCCCATGTCAGGGTATTAAGTGTCTCTCAGTACATCCTTTGTTAGCAGTGACTTGCTAACAAATTGTGCAGCAGTCTCTATCGCAGGCATCTAACCAGCATCCCCTGATACAATAAAAGAACTGCTGAAGTCCATGCTGGCCAAATAGTCCTAGCAGCCTTTAAGGAACACACAACATGCTGCCTGTCCAGGGAGGTTGGCTTTATTTTTAGCATAAACATACTGCAGTGCCAAAGCCATTTCACACGCTGAAAAGAGCCGGTCCACTAATCTATGAATGAGGGAGCAGGGATGCCCCATTGACAAATGTTATCTCCGCATGGCATAGAGGGTTCAAACCTATTCAACACCCCAACACTCAGGCCACCACCAGGATTATGTCACCTTAATCCCTGATGCAGGACTGGGCGGGCGAGCCGGGCAACTGACTCCATGTGTGAGAGGGGGAAAAAGGAGTGCAAGCGAAGCAAAGTGGGAATTGTTCTTTTTATTCCTTTGCTTTACAAACAGAGGTGAAAGCAGCAGCGGTGTTGTCACTTTACCGCCGAAATGTGCTTTTGAGGGGCTCAGGAGTTGCGAGAATAAATAGTCATCGAGGAGCTTCTCTGCCGTCCTCCACAGCAATACATTAAATGCAAGACGCAAGACGGTGTGGAATACACCAAGGATTTTCAGGACAGGATGTTACAGGATAGTTGTCAAATGAAACCTTTTTTTTTCCAGGTTGCAGTAGCTTCATTATTAAGAAAAGTTATACTGTAGGGTTCTACATAAACAAAACCTCCAATCATCCACGGCCCGGTGTGAATAAAGACCAATAAATGAGTTCATTATTAGCAGGAATTGAGAGGTCAGAGCTCTCATTTCCCCCCTCAGCCCAAAGGAAGCAGAACTTGTAGGAGACGAGTTGTTTAATTGATTCTCACGGCACTGCGGCATCGATTATTCAGGAGCCTTTGGCCTTAAGACTTTATCAGACCACCCTATTGAAACATCAGAACTGAAGATCAGATACAAAGGCAGGGAAGACCAAAAAAATAAAAATAAAATTGGACAGCTCACAATATTGTGCCTGTTCTGCCATGCTTTGTTTATTTATTTATTAATTGACTTTGCATTGGTTTTAATTTAAATATAGATGTGGCCTCATTTACAGGGCCGTGATTCAGAGCAACAGGGGTATTTTTGGAGGAATTAATACGATGGGCACTCAAGGACGCGCAGGCAAGATGTCCAGAAATTAGACAGGATTAATTGAAAATCTTAATTACTTTCTGAGGGCATAAACATCTCAATATCAATTAAAATGTGTTTCCACTGCTCTTGGATGATATGAGGAGCAAGTGTAATTAGACAATTCGATTGACAAGACGAACAGACCGCTTTGTGTCTAACGCCCTCAGAAAGACAGGGCAAAAAATAAAAAATAAAAGAGTGAGAGACAATTTAGCAAATGAAAGTATATTGAATATATCCTGAATAATTTTTTTTTTCTTTTAAAAAATCACTATAGTTATAAAGACAGTAAGCCATACATATATATATATATATACTTAGTGATTAGCTCCTCCATTAGGGTTCGGGTTTGATTCCCGCCTTGGGGTCTGTGTGTATGGAGTTTGCATGTCCTCCCTGTGCTTGGTTGGTTTCCTTCAGGTCCTCCGGTTTCCTCCCACAGTCAGTCCAAAGACATGCTGATAATTAAATTGCCCGTTGGGTGTGTGTTTGAATACGCATAATAAATGTTGACCGGAGGTCCTACCATGGTCATCAATCACAACTAAACATAAGGTTACTGAACTCATCAAACTAATTTTAAGCTCTTCTTCTCATTGGTAGATTATTTTACTACTTTAATAAAGTAAAAGCTTTAATTTACCTGCAGCAGATGCAAAATATTTAGGAACAGATCTAATAATTGTACATTTGGTATACTGTCTTTATAACTTATACAAGGACTATTTGCAAAATCTATACCTCGTATACTGTGTAGGGTCACGGAGGCCTGAATCCTTCCCCAGGGTATTTAGGGCATAAGGTAGAGTCCACTCTGAATGGGGTGCTAACACTTCACAGGACACAAGCACACTCACACACTACAGGCTATTTGAAAACCCCAAGCAACTCAATATATATATATATATCTTTTAGACTTATATCCTAAATTATTTTCCCTTCATCCTTCCGCCTTTATCAAAAAACATTGTCATTTTCTTTACCATTTCCTTACAAACAAGGCAAGTTCTCTTCTGAAAGTTGAACATAAGTTGAAGGTTACCGTGATATGACGGGGCGCGTGCACACTTTATTATCAAAGTGTGTGAAATTATAGAGTGCATATTAAATGGAGTTATATGGCTGAGGCTAACATGAAAATAATATCCTCCAGCTCGGACCGAGCGGCACGCTTCGCTGCTCTGATAAAAGCAGGTGTAAAAATGTTGGAGTGGATGAAAAAATGTTTTCATAGGTGTAAAAGTGATTGTTATTCAAAGGATGCTCTTGTACTGCCTCTGGCATGGTGGCCTTAAGGTCTGCCCGACTCAAGCTCCCCAAATTTCACACACATCCATTTTCTATCTCTTAGTCCAGTCCCACCCTTTGCCTCTTTCCTTTAGTTTCTGCTATTCCATTTTAATTTCCTGCATATCTGTAGGGATTTGGGTAAAGGCTATGTGCGTTTTTCGAACGTTTATCTTTAGCCTTTATCTCTTAGTAGTATGTTTTCACCCTCTGTCTCTCTGTCTCTTATTTTCTCCTGCTCTCAATCCCATTGCCTCTCTATCTCTCTCCCTCTCTCTCCTTCTCTCCGTGTCTCTCTCTCTCCGCAGGAAGAAAAGGGTCTTGCCAGTCATGAACCATTTAGCCTGAAGGAAGCGGGAGTGCTGCACCTTTAAACTGGGATTTCTGGACCAATCTGCACTGTGTATTCGAATTGCGGAGTAACAAATGGACAGTGGAAAGGGGGTTTGTAATGGTGATTAGAGGCTGAAATTGGTTCAGATTTACAGTGTCAGTCAGAGATGGAGGGAACGGAATAAGCGGTCTAAGCGGTCTAATGGATCCATCAGCTTGCTTCAGCTGCTCAGCAGGCCGGGCGAGGTCACCAGCCATCCGCAGGCGGCACAAAAGCACTTCAATTTTGTTAGGAAATGTATCAATTTAACTGACTTGAGCGGCGCACTGGAAACCTAATGAATCTGGACTCAATTTTCCAGCACACTGCCTCTGTGAACTGGAGGAAACAATGTTGGTGGTGATGGGGTTGAGGAGGGGGGGGCGGAGGGGGGTGCTGCCGCGATTGGCTGGCCACCTCTTCGCCGGCCAGTGGGCTGGACTGCGTTTATCTAGCTCTATCTGGCCCACTGTCACTCATCTAACAATGATGTCATTAAAAGTAAATTGGCCTCTATTTCAGTGCGATGATAATGCTAATTGAGTGGCAAAACATAATACGGAGGGGCTGTTGTGCGCCGCTGAAGGGGAGGAGGAGGGACAGATTAAATGGCCATACAATGGAGGGTGTCAGGCACGGCAGATGTTGCTTTGTGCTCGGGTCCGCATTGACATATCTCTTGCTTGTCAGGCCCGGGCTTTAGGAGAGTCTTACAGGGCAGGGGACCAGATGGTCCCACACTGAGTGCCCTGAATAAAGCAGTTAAACAGGGCTGCCTGGTTATTAAAAAAAGACAACTCGGCCACAAGAAATGTGGTGGTTGGTAAATAAAGGGAGCAGAGCTGCCTTATCGATCTGGTTGCCACGCGCCAGGCCTGACTACAGGCTAATGAAAGACCTCTGGCCAGCAGGCTTCATGTTTATTTAAGGGAAGGCCTATGATCAGCCCTGCCTTAACCCCTCCTTTTTTTCCCCCTATATAGGACGTTCCTGAGCAAAGGAAAGAGAAGTGTGGATTCAGAGTGCTCTTAACAGACACGTTAGTATAATCAGACCGAAACAACCAAGTCAAATTCCTTGTGTACTCAAGTGTACTTGGCCAATAAAGGACTATTTTCATTCGGATTTCTCATCCGTTTAAGTAGAATGGTATGTCGTTTGGGATGTGCCCCGAGTAATCGTGACTCTGTGGATATAATTGTCTGCTGTTATCATCGTCCCTTTAGGTTTACAGAAGTGTTAAGAGAAGAGCTTCACAGTTTTTATTGATCAATTAACAGCCTGATGTAACTGAGACTGAAATGCATAAAGGACAGAGTAACAGGAAACATGGAACGCATTAACCATCCAGCATTAACATTGTAGCATTATCGCTACATGGCTTCGAATAAAAAGACACAGCAAAATATACAAATGCAAGTAAAAAAAAAACATGTTAACCATGGTATTTATTTATTTATTTATTTATTTATTTATTTATTTTCATAAAGGAGAGGTAAATATCCACAGTATACATTAGCTGATATTGTAAGTGTGCTAACTTAAATAATATAGAGAATAATATACACCATCGAACAACTGCAATGCAGAAAGAGATATGAAAGACAAAATGCACTTATTGGACACTATCTTAAAACGTGTAACAACTGGCTAATGATACAAATGACACAAATAAGAAAGAATTGGCTGCATTGCACATCCATCCATCTAGGAACTAAAGACCATGGAGGCCAGTGGTGACCATTGTATTTATTCCCATTTTTTCATGGTGGGACCACGAGTCAACGTTCAAACACACATTTACACAATACAGGCAATTTGGGAACACCAATTAGCCTATTCTGCAGGTCTTTGGACTGTGGGAGGAAACTGGAGTACCTGGAGGAAACCCACCAAGCACGGGGAGAACATGCAAAC
>JAQMYK010000023.1:35894704-35905073 GCA_030014345.1 Clarias buthupogon
ACACACACACACACACACACACACACACACACACACACACACACACACACACACACACACACACACACACTCACTTTTTTATTGTTAAATGTGGTCACTTTGCCAATTCCCACACACCAGTACCTCTCAACAGGTAGAGAGAAAGCTTCGGGGTGAATCTGTAAATTAAATCTGCATCACAGGGCAAAGTAACACAGTTGGAGTAAAACTCTATCTGTCCTCTTCCTCATACATGCGTTCAAGGACATATGATTTGCCAGTGTTGCTGTAATTGACAGGGAAATAGAATAAATTGTTCCTCCGACCCAGGCACGATGGGCAATTTTGCAGATGGCAGTCATTTAACAATGATTCTGGTGATAGAAAGAATGATTTTCTCTTGTCGTAGCCTTTTTATGATTTATACTGTATGTGTATACATGCCAAATTATCATCACTTGTTTAGTGAATATGGTTTGAATTTTCTTGTGATAATAAAGGATTAAGTGCACGTTTGCGTAACTGCCCTGAACCATTTTCCTCATGGGGAACATAGATTTGGGTTAGTGGCTATTGTGGTATTTCCATTCTGAATGAAATGGCATAGAAGACACTCAGTGATATTTGTAAGGTGTTTGTTATTTACTGGGAGAAAACATAATATATACACGGAGTATGATATGACATAAAAAAAAAAAAGTGCATTACACAGTAGGGAGGCTTGGTAGTATGGTGGCTTAGTAGTTAGCATTGTTTTCTTGTGCCTCAAGGGTCCGGGTTTAATTCCCGCCTCTGTGTGCATGGAGTTTGTATGTTCTCCTTGTGCTTGGTGGGTTTTCTCCCATAATCCCATAATACATTTTAATTGTCGTTCCCAAATTGCTCATTACCTGTGTAAATGTGGTCCAGAGATCCTACAATGGTCAACATTGGTCTCCACGGTCGCTAGTAGGACTACAGAGGTTCCTAGATTGATGGATGGATGACACACAAGGTGTGCATTAGTAGTCTTTAAAAGAAGCATTACGTTGAAGATATCATAACACAAGGTTTTTTTTTCCAACTAAAAACTATTTATTGCTTCACATGTATGATTTGATCTGGATTTACACTAAAGGCCAAGGAGTCGGCTCTTCCTGCAGAGTAATCCCATGCTCTGCTTGTGTGTAATTCTAAGCATTAAACAGACCCTATATGCCTCTACTATTCTCCAAGGTCAGAGGTCAGACACAGTACATGTTCACATTGTAGTTGATTAACCAGGCTCTGTCACTGAACTAGGATTGAATCCTGCATTTTCTCACTCGGAGGCTGTGTTTCATCAGAATAATAGTGTGCTTGACTGTTCTCTAACTGACTGACTGACAATTAAAATAATGCGATCGCCTCCACTTGACCTCTCCCATTATTACTAGCACTGATCTCATTTGGTAACACAAGCACCAGCAGTTTGCACCTGTCTTTGATGTCCTTGTAGCAAATCCTGTAGAATTAGGTCCAGACAGGGAATCTCTCATCTCGTTTTTTTCCTCTTATTTTGCAATAATAAAAAAATGTTTATTGTTTGACATTTTATGACGTCAAACTGTGATGGGGTTAAACATATTGGGGTCTAACTACCTACAGGAAATCAAATATGCAGAAAAAACGCGAACAAAAATTTATTTCACAATAATGATTACAGGACAAAATGCAGATTTTCTTCTTTGAATAATTGCATGAATATTCATGATAATTTGCAGTATATATGGGTAATAAAATGCTATTTTGCCTAAAATGGCTTTAAAATTGCAGCACTTACGACATGAATAAAAGATAATAACTCGCCTTTTTTAATTTTAAAATGTTTTTAATTATGATTTTAGGATTTTTAAGAAAGCTTTTTTTGTGGCTGTACAAAAGATCTGATCATGCATGATGAATCGATCTATTTTACATCAGATTTTCTGCTAGTAATTTATCACAAAACAAATCTTAAATCAATGTTATGAAACTGAGAATAAGAATTTTTGTATTAGATAACTCAGTGCTTTCAGTACATTGTGCATTCATATTGTTTTTTTGTTTTTTTTGGCTGGAGTATATCAGTGACAGTGAAAGACATATTCTTATTAATAAATATTATATGGCCAATTATATATGGACATTTGATCATCATGCCTATATGTGTTTCCTGAACATCTAATTTCGAATCTTGTCCCTGCTTTGCTCTTATAATGCGCTCCATTCTTCTGGGAAGGCTTTCCAATAGATTATGGAGTGTGGCTGTCAGGATTTGTGTTCATTCAGCTACAGGAGTATTACTGATCCCAGGCGCTGATATCATGAGGATGAGGAGGCTCCCGTTCCAGTTCATATATATAAATAAAAGATGGATTTGTCTATACATTGGTCAGAACCCACTCTTTTAATGATATATTTACGTTTCATGCATTGGAGGACCCGAAACCAGTCTCATGTTCTGTCTGTCTGTATGTCTGTCTGTATATCTTTCCAGCTAGATTTTGTCACAGCATCATGGAAAACTAGCTTGACAGAATTTAATGGAACTTTGTCGGTCCTTCTGCATTTGCCTGACGTTAAACCTGCACCATAAATGAAATTAAAATGTTGAGTAGAAGTAAAGTTATGAGCAGTCATATTCTTAAATCTTAAATCGACCGCTAGACAGAATTTAATGAAACGTTTGCAGTACTGAGATTTCTTCCTGAAGTTTAATCTGCACCATAAGTGAAATCAAAATGTTGAGTAAAAGTGATGTTATGAACAGTTATGTGCCAGATTTTATAATCTACTTTAAAATAATCTACTAATGTGCTACTTGCTTAATTTAAACAAACACCTGCACTAGTAGATATTAATTAGAAAAGATAAACTGAATATTTTTACTGGGATTAGTTCATATTTTCACTTTGACTGAAATAACAGCGCTGAAGTGGTATAAGTGAATTTTAACACGCTGGCGTCGTTTTAAGACAAAACTTCATCTTTATCTGATCTACTTTTCCTGTTTCTCATCTGTGATTCTCTCTCCGATTACCGAACAGGGAGTGTATTTGTCTGAAGATGAAAGAAGTACAACTTAGTTTAAACAAGGCGTAAGATACTCAACCTTACAGAATATGATTTCTTTGTATTAATAGATGAAATAGAGAGTCTGTACAGGAAAGGCAGACAGACATGCACGTGGGCTTCAACCTGAAATAACAATATCACTGATTAAAAGCTGATTTGATTATTTTTAGTTTCAATCTTTTAACTATCTCTACGAACTCTTTTTTTTGGTTAACGACAGGGTACTTTTACGCTAGTCCAAAATAAAGGTGCTCAGTTCTTCTATTCCAGCCTTTAAGGAGCTCGGTTTGTGCACAGGGACATGAAAGGGACCATATGTTGTCTACATTTAAAGACAATTGTATGAGTCCACCTTTATTGCTTCTAACAATTTTGGGGAAGCTGCACATATGAGTGTGATGGTTATATAGTGTAGCCATATACTTTTATAGCACTAGATGATATGTTGGTGCAGCAGGTAACGGCGGTGCCTCACAGCTTTAGACTCTAACCTTCCATCATCCCATCCAGGTTGTATCCAGTGATCCAGGGATAGGCTCTTGATCTACTACAATTCTGACCAGGATGAACTGTCAATTTATTATTTTTCAGAGGTGCTACCAGTACACAAAATCCTCCAATACATAGTATATTCTTTGCGTAAAATAACAATTTAGTCCTAAAAACTAGCACCAAAGATATAGTGTTGAATTCTCTACTCACGTTAAATCTACACATTTTATGGGATTTTTTAATAAAAATGAAACAAACATGGAGCCTGGGGTGAAAAGTATTTAATAAGCCGATGGTCCTAAGGTGCTGTGGGCTGCCATGACAATCCTGTAATAGTAACTCAGAGTCAGTGCAGTGTCAGGGGTGCCGGGTCAGAAATTAGCAACCAGCCAGCTCGGATATGTCAAACGTTATCATGCCCTAACTTGAGGCATGAAAGAGGTCAGGCTACAGTGTGACAGACCAGCGCTAACAACCAGATATGTGCAAGAGAGAGAGAAAGTGAGCCTATAAAGTGCATGAGAGTGTAAACAACCCAGAAATTATACTGTAAGAAGAAATGAAAAAAGGAATCAGGTGTGCCAGAGTTTTAGTTTTTCCCTCGCAGTTTTCTATAACTTCATGGAGATAACCAGCCTCCTGGTTTGTCCTCATTCCGGAGTTTGTATCGCTGCCCAATTGTGAAGTTGAACTACAGAACTCAGGAGGTTTTCTCTGTATTTTCGTATTTCAAACTTGGGCGATGAGTGAATCATCTCGGGAGTGTGATCTCCCTCAGCGTGTAATATTTATTGCTTTGTGTTTCGGCTACCGTGTAAATACAAATGCAAATCTGGCTCGCGGCCAACGTGTCTGACAAGCAGGAGAGACAAAATACGCAGATTAGGTAATAAAATACATAGAAAGCAGAGATCAAGCTGGCTCATGGTAGCTAGTGACTAATGGGAGGTATTTGTGCGCTTCTCTGTATTCTTGTATTTCGAACTTGGCGGAAAGTATATTTACTGCCCTGTGCTTCATCTAGCGTGATAACACTATCCAGATCGTGTTCGTTTTGATGGGGTAGAACAATACAGTAGAACAATACATAACATTGATTAGATAATAGAATATACTGGGAGCAAAGAATAGGTAAAAAAAAAAAAAAAAAAAGGCTTTGTATTGTAAGTATACTGTAGTTACAATAGTTTTAAACCTTAGCTTAGCTTAGCTTTTTATCTAGCTAACTAACTTTAGGTGAATAACTAATTCTGTAGGTTATTCCTGTTTATAAGTGATAGTAATGTTAACATTAAATGTTACATTATAAAATCCTTTTATTTACATAATGATTCATAATTAATGGTTGTGATTTTGTGCACGAAAACACAACCTAGTATATTAATATTGCACTGTCCGTGATCATTATTCCTAAGAACAACACCTCAGATAAGCTAGCATGCTAAGCACCGGCCATATAAAGTAACTTGCATGCCAACAGGCAGCTATCACATTATAAATTAGTTCCAGACTTACTGTACAAACATACTGTTTTTCTAATTTTCTCCACTTCTCTAATTCACAGTTACACATATGAATTGATTTTATTCATAATTCTGAACAAAAAAAAATATCTGCTTACTACTTATACTTGCACCAGCATCCTCCATTGATTGACATGAGTGCAGTTTATCATGGAATGTTATTCAGAAATATTTCTATCTAGTGAATGCTTTGTGAGCTGACTCATAGTTAATATGCATTTTAATATGCATACACATTTAAAACCTACAGCAAGAAAACATCTCTGACAACATTATAGGTTGTTTTGTTCATGACTAACACAAGCTACAAAGCTGACAAGCTTCTAACGCGAGGATGAATCCCAAATCCCTCTCTAACCTCTGATCAAGGCCACTACTTGGTGAGAGGGACAAGGGATTATACACCCTACATAGCACACTAGATTTACATTTCACACAGCTCCAGAAGTTAGCTGATATTCTAAAGCTGAATATGTGGAAATACACAAAAGCAAATTACGAGGTTTACAGCACAATAACACTCCCCCTCATGTTAAAAGTACAGTTTATTGTTTCGGAGAGGTAAATAAGGTGTCACTCATCACAGTAATCTAGCTATAATGTTGCTTAAACAAGATTTTTTAAAGTTTCAATTCTGAAGTCTGAACTTAAGTGATCAGTGGAATGACGCATAAGTGAGTACAAACGCTACATACAATTCAATACAGAGCGCTTAAAAAAACCTACAGGACTATCCAAGGACAGAGGGAATGAACAGAAAGAGAGTAAAACAGATCTACGACAGCTTTGAAGGAGAGGAAACGCTGCCTAAATTGTTCGCATCTTGCTTTACCACCACTCTCATTGTCCTGAATGACCCAGTCAGGCTTAGTCTGGGAGTGCTAAGTGAGCTTGATAATAGGAGCAAAGCACAGATTGATGTGTGATTCTCTGACATTTCACCACGCCTGCCCTCTTCTGCTTCAATCAGCCAGCTCCCTCATCTCTGCTTTGTCATTCCGGCTGGAACAAACACAAATAAGCAGACCGATTTGTGTCCGAGCCCCGAGGACAGGGAAAAAGTTTGAGATGATATTTGACAGGTTCAGTGTGACTGTTTTATTTGGTCTCTTTGCTCCGTCCCCTAGGTGTCTGACTGTGAGACATTTAATCGAGGGACTAGGGGTTTCATATCAGTAACAAAAATCAAATAATGCAAGATGATTTACTCCCCCTAGCAACCGGGGAGTGCGCTCTTAGCAACCAGCCGAGCCTCGGGCCTTGGTGTAATCAGCTTGAAAATATTTCAATTATTGTGTTGATTTTAGTGGATTTGAGAGGCGGTTCGGTGAGCGCCTCAGTACATTCAGCCCATGACCTGCAGAGGAAGACATTGATTTAAACAGGTGTCAGAAAGGAAAAGTAGAGGCAATTTAAATGGGAATGGGATAGCAAAGTCATTGAGCACTGCTCAGCACATGTGTGATATCTGCCTGCTGCTACCAAATCAATGTAGCTCCAGCACACAAAAAAAAAAATTCACCTTCAGGAATCATCCATCTGGTATGACCCAATGGAGCAGAAGACCAAATACACTCTGTTATCCAACACACCGTAAGCTCAGATAGTGTGTTTCTCGAGATCTTTCGAGTATCTTTTGAGTATGGGAAAATCAAGCCAGCTGCTGAAACTGGAAATAGAGCTCTCGCTTTGCTGTAGATACGTTCAGGTTGTGCCTTGGTTTTGTTACAGCGAGTTAATGTGAACCCAACTCTGCTGGAAAGTTTAGCATTTTGACAAAACTTGGCTTTATAATTGGAACCATAAATTTGGCTACTATTCACATTAAAGCGAAAGAAAATCCTCTAAATGAAAAGCACATGATTTAAAAAAAAAAAAAAAAAAAAAGAGGCAATGCAGTAAAATGCAATTTTGCTTTTCACACAATTTAATAGGAAAGAGAAAAGGATATAGAACTGTGCATTGTCATTTTTTTCTGTTGAAAATCATAATTTGTCTTTAAAGGATCCATTAGGGCAAAATTTAGCAGTGGTGCCCACCATTATCTTAAGTGGGGAAAATATTAAAACTGCCCCTTCATTGAATTTGCAGGGTTATATTTAGCATGCAAATTGATTCCTTTCACTGTTCCACGAACGCAGATCATTTCAGCAAAGCTAATTTAGAGATTTGGAGTGGAGACGGAACTGTAATTAACAGAACAGACTTTCGGTCCCAAACCCATCCTCCAGCTTCTAACTACCTCTGTCGATCTTCTGTGATGGCGGTGTCAAATTTCATTCTAGCCTTATCTTCTATTAAACACAGTGTTCAGTGGTAATACCCACAATTACCATGCCTTATTTCATATCTTTTGTTCTCAGTTGTTAATATAGCTTTTTTAAAGCTAGCTAATATAGCTTGTGTTTTTTGTGCGTTTTTTTTTTTTTTTTTTTTTCTTCCATTAGTTTCAATTACTGTTATACTTTATGCGTAAGTTTATAATTTTAAGTTAAGATTACAAATGTGTTGGCTGAAAAACTCCAAAGAAAATATATTTGTTATTTTGGTATTAGTGAACAGTTCAGGGACTTGGTCGCAAACCTACATTATTCATATAGTTGGGCACTAAACATAGTGGTTTAGACTCCCTCTCACTTTTGTAGTCCAACTAGGAAACATGGAGACCAATGGTCTCCATTGGAACATTGTATTTATTCTCAGGTTCACAATAGTGCTAGGATCTCTGGTCAACATTCACACACATTCACACACTGCAGACAATTTGGGAACGCCAATTAGCCTAATCGCAATGCCTTCAGACTGTGGGAGGAAACCGGAGTATCTGCAGGAAACCCACCAAGCACAGGGAGAACATGCAAACACCAGGCACACAGACCCTGAAGCGGAAATCGAACCCAGACCCTGGAGGTGTCCATTCACATTAGCAACAATTAACCCATCTATTTTATTTATTTATTTATTTTTGGTTTATCACATAAATTCCCCATCACAAGCCCACAGGTATCCCCAGAGTTGTGTAGATGTGTAGGTGTTATTTGTGCTTGTTAACGTGTAGGTGGACATTTTGTCCGCTCGTCTCCAAGGAAGTAGATTTGTAATCTTCATTATTGTTGATTAACTGTGACTGGGTCGTTCTTACTATCATATCTTTTTGTGCATTTTCCAGTACATAAATGAATACAGATTATGCTTTTACACCAAGAACCGTATCATATTATTGTTCTGTTGATATGTAGTTTAATAATCCCCTCGCTTCTCAGCTCACCCCATGGTGACTCGTTCTCTCATGACTATACTCATTTAAAACTTGCAAAAGATGTCCGGGAAAAAAAAAAAGTTAACATTAATGTTCCCAATTTTAGGCAGGGCAAAACAAAGAGGTAAGAAGATTCATGAGAGAATAGGAATGTGCTAATGTGTGTGATCACACTGTAATCGTCTGACAGCATCTCACTTTCCTCAGTTAGTCGATTAGGATTTTTATTTTTTTTTTACACTAAGGTAAGGTCTAAGTGTCAGGTGTCATAATTTAATTGTGTTGTTTTCTATTCTACCGTTCACTGCAGGAACTGGGTTGCAGGCTAATCTGAGCATTGCTCTGTCACCCTCCTCTCCCTTCCCTTGGACTTTGTGTTTAATTGGGGACACGAGGAGTTCACTTTCACACTCAGCTTTTATCTTGACCTTAGAAGATTAACTGCCGATAAAGATAATAATCTTTAAGCTGCTCTGGTTAAGGGCATCGTTTTCTCACCATTTCTGCACAAGTGCCTCAGTTGAATGTCGAACAAAAAAAAAATGCTTTGACAGTTAGTTAAACCATGGAGTGCGAGTTTTGTAGACATATTGTACAAAAGAACAAAAAACACACACACACACACACACACAAAAACAACTACCAATTATCTGAATGGCTACTTTTATTTTAAGTAATAATAATAATAATAATAATAATAATAATAATAATAATAATAATAATAATGAACATCATTATACTGTTATAAATCAAAAGAATTGAAATGTCCACATATTCTCAGAGCTCAAGTGTTTGTTTTTATAACTACACACCCTCACACCATCTTCATTTACACTACCCAACATCTCTAAGCATTTAATCGGCAGCTGATCTTTGAGTGACAGCTTTCACAAGATAAGAAAATGTGTAATGTTTTTTTTTATTTTTTTTTTTATATGTTTCCCACTTACAGTGTTTGTTACTTGCCCAGTTCTTGATCACTAGTACCAGGGATTATCACACCTCATGCTCTTCCTACACCAGAGGCAGGTCTAATCTGGCAAGCCAGTCGGATTATTGAAAGGAATTACAGCCTGAGTCAAATAACTGCAAGCCAGTGCCCACTCTAAGGGTGATTGTTTTTTTTTTTTTTTATGTGGATACAACATGACAAGAATATTTTGCTGGAGAACGAGTGAAACAGGTATGAAATATATAGCTTGTTAAAATGTCTTGGTTCATAGTGTCTGACTAGACCTTAAAAAGCAAATCAATACGTATAGCACTGCTGCAAGTGTAATGCATTTGTTAATGTTCAGGCATTTTTAGATTGTGGCAGATCTGGAGCCAATCCTGGGATCACTGTGCAGAAGGTATGAGAATTCATCCGGGGTTGAATGCCAGTACATTGCAAAGCATCATGCACACACTTAAAACTCACATGTTCATTCACACCTAAAGGCAATTTAATGTCTGAATGTTGTTGCATAGTGGCAGAAAACCAGAGGAAACATGGAGAACATAACTTGGACTCAGTAATCGATAAGAAGGCAATGCTACCCAGTGCACCACTGCGCATCCTCCTTTTCTTTTTTTTCCCTCTATACATTCATGTTAATTAAACATCTTTTCCAATAGAAAACGTACTATATAGTTACTATAAATTGACCTTAATGGAATATTCTGATGCTAAGCCACTAAAAAAAATTATTCACATAGAATAAAATTAATAATAATAATAATAATAATAATAATAATAATAATAATAATAATAACAGAATACTAAGTTCCTATATTTGTGTAATGTAATTTTGGCTTAAAATGCTGCCGATATTGATAGGGCTAAAATGAATTTATCTTTAAACGAACTTTTGAATCTTCACTAGGTCTGGGGCTATTGATAGATATGGTCACACTTTCCTGAAGTAAATACTATTGCCTCTATCTCACTCTCATCTCTAATTTTCTTTCAGCCACTGCACATTGGGGGGCTTTATGACTAATCACACCCACTTGATGGGTTAGAACAAGGTGTGTGTGTGTGTGTGTGTGTGTGTGTGTG
>JAQMYK010000023.1:35957013-35979444 GCA_030014345.1 Clarias buthupogon
CATGTTCATCTTGGAAACATGAAATTATGTACAAAACACATATTACATTTTAGTACATGTAACAGGTAGCCAAGTTCATTTTTTTCAGTGTGGATCGGTGGTGCTATTGTGGATCGGTGGTGCTATTGTGGATCGGTGGTGCTATTGTGGATGCTGAAAATGAAGTCTTGGTTTAGCATGCTATTTGAAATTCTTGGTACACAGGCAAATAAATGCTGAAAAGCAAAAATGGCTTTAAAAGTGATGAAAGTATGATATTTTATTATTATGTAAAGAGCCAGACAGGGTAATAAGCTAAATAAATTTAAGTCAATATAAGGGGAAAATATGTTTATAAAGCTTCAGTAGTGTTTGCAGTTTTATAGGCAATAAACACATTTTTTTCTGGAGCAGTTTGGAGAATCTGCCAAATGTCAGTGTCACAGTGTTCTGTTGTTTTGAAAAGTGATGCGTCATGTAATACTTTCCCTTTTTTTTTTTTTATTGACCTTCAAAAAATTTTCTGTAACATTTCATTTTTGTAGAAAAAGATGTGTTTGAAAACTTAATAATGCTGAAGTCATTAAATGAAATTCATAACAAAAAAAAAGAATATGACTCACTCATTGTCTATACCACATTATCCTGTATACAGGGTCACAGGGGGCCTTAGGGCATGAGGTGGGGTACACCCTGGACAGGGTGCCAATTTATTGCAAGGCACACATACATACACACACACTGACTTATGCATTATAGACAATTTGACTCTCAGTGAAGAAACCGGAGTACCTGCATGAAACCCACCAAGCACGGGGAAAACACACACAGACCCTGTGGCAAGAATTGAATGTAAAATGACAGTCCCCTTCATGAACATTCAAGGGGTAAACTTTCAAACATATTCGAGCATGTTCAATCATGGAAGTTAGGTCACATGTCTGGCGTACATCGTCATGTGCATGCAGCGTGCGTCCTAGCGTCTTTGAAAGCAAGCATAAAAGCAGCGACTATGAAGCTGGTACTGCCAAGCAATCCATCTCTTGATGGAGACAAACAGGAAAATAATTGAGAGATTGGAGCAAGGTGCAAAGATGGTAGACATTGCTCGTTTTTTTTTTAACATGAATTGTTTAACCATCAGCATGATTATAAAGAACGAGCGGAACTCGTTTGTATGTCGGAGACTTACTGTATTTATATTGACTGTTGCCAACATATGAATATATGCCTTCATACAAGAGCATATATTACCTATAGATTAATGGACGCTGATCTCTTGATCAGAACAGCATATAAAAGATAATCATCTTTATTTACTGATTACTGATTTTGTTGCTTCAGAGTTTTATAGAGCAAAGACACAAACCTTTGCTCTAGTGTAATATTCCTCACCAGATAGGAAATATTGCCTAATACACCAGCTTGTCACAGCAGCTCTAAAATAATGCTAAGAGTTTAATTACTGTTAAACATGTGCCAGATATTATTAGAACAGGCATTTAATGTTTCTGTTATACATGTTATGTACATCATTCATATATAAATGCGAATATGTCTCAGATTATAGAGACTCTTCTGCATTACACTATGTTGAGTAAAGCTCATAAGAAAGGTAAGCTTAATTTATAATGATAAGGTTAAATACAAAGTAAGCCTGATTAATCTGGATGCTAGCACAATAGATATAGGAGTTGAATTTTAATTAAATAATGTTATTGTAAGGGGCAACCTTTTAGCATTAATTTAATAATATTTACATCCAAGCAGGGTGAGCGGTTTCAGAATAATTGCACTTTTCCTATTTAATCCCCGCTTTAAAAGGTAGCATAGTAATTGGGCAATTGCCTGCTTAGCTCTATCACAGCTATATGTTTGTTACTCGCTCATTATTCGACTTGCAAATAAGCAGATAAATGATCCAGGGATCATCTCAAATGTGGCATTTGCATTTGGAGTCTGATGCGCTTAACTTTTCATATGATGTCTAAGGAGCTGTCACCGCCAGTGAAGCAAGCCATCATTAGACAGAAAAAAAAAACATTAAGAGTGGCGAAATCAACTGCTTGGTAGATTATTAAAAAGTTATACACAAAATAACAGAACAATCATGTTAAAAAAAGATCAAACCCAACATTGCTTTGAGGAAAAATTACTCAGATCATTAAGTATGTAGGCTGGTGTTATATAATTGCTTTAAAAAGTTGTACATTAGACAGGGCCTCTGGCTAGACTATCCATAACAGCAGAACCTATTGGGAAATCCAGAAGGTACCATGGGACATAAAGCAGTCTGCCAATTCACCTGAGTGACCATGTGAGAGGTGACAGCATAAGTTCACCATAACACTCCAGATCTGCTCCTTTACCTAAGAGGAAAAAAAACAAAAGCTTAACTTAACCATTTTTTGTTCATCATAGTTGTAAACAACAAAGCTGCTTTCTAACTGTGGGGCTTTGTAAAAGAGAAAGCTCTGCCCCCTGCTGTAGGTTGCATTATTCAAGATACCAACAAATAGTCTTTTGATTGAAGTAGGCACGGTGATCAATAAAAGACCAGGCTCAGGTTTTTGGTGCGAGACCATTCAGTGCTCTGGAAGTCAATAGTAGTATTTTATTAGAAATGTGACATTTTACTGGGAGCCAGTGCAGTGTGAATAAATACTTGTCATATTTTCAGGTTTTATTAAGAACAAAGACATATAATAATAATCCAGCTCCTTCTGCCTCATGTAGTGAGAATGTTTTTTTTTTTTTTTTATCTTGGCAATATTTCTAAGATAAAAGAATGCTTTCCTAGTAATGTGATCTACATGAGTTTTAATTGAAAGACTGGAATCTATAGTCACACCAAGGTCTTTTACTGCTGCACATGATGAAACAGAAAGGCAATCCCTTCTAGCTGTATGAGGTCCTAGTACCTGTACATCGGTCTTGTCAGGATGAAACAGAAAGAAGTTAATAAGCATCCAGTGTCTAATGTCCTTCACTCAATGTTATTAGGCTGACTTTTCTTATCTGGTTTTGTTGAAACATACTGTATAACCCTCTCTAGCAGCACGGTGGTTTAGTGGTTAGCACCTCCAGAGTCCGTGTTCTAATCCCGCCTTGGTTCTATGTGCATGGAGTACTCTGGCTTCCTCCCACAGTCCAAAGACATGCAGATTTGGCTAATTGGCATTCTCTAATTGTCACAATAAATACAATCACCACTGGCCTCCACGGTCTCTAGTTGGACTACAGAGGTTTCTAGATGGATGGATAGATGGATGGATGGATAGATGGATGGATGGATGAATAACCTTCCCTACTTCAGAAGGTCGTACTATGACTGACCCTGTGCTCTGACCCCACACCCCGAGATGGAATATGCAAATAGGAATTTCACTGGGTAGTAATGCATATGTGACAAATAAGATCTTAACTTAATTATGTTTTTGTAACCATATATCAATTGCAGAGGACGGATTACCAGCAGATACATGTGTGCTTTGCTTTGAAATACTGTATGTGTTTAAGTTTTTCTAGCAGTTAAGGTCCCATAAAAGGTTTAGTAATTGTTCATTTGTTTGTCACATGTGCCTTACAGCACACTGAAATTATTTTTTGCATATCCCAGTGAAAAAGCTGGGGTCAGAGTGCAAGTTAAGCCAGGATACAGCACCCCTGGAGCAGATAGGGTTAAGGCCCTTGCCCCAGGGCTTAATAGAGGCAACTTGGCAGTGCTGAGGCTAGAACCAATGAATTTCCAGTAACCAGTAACCTAGTAACCCACAGCCTTAACTAAATGAGCCACCAATGTAAAGCTGCTGATTGTCTGGTTTAAGACTGTCCTAAAGAAATCTAAAAGTTTATTTGTTTTTAACATTAAGACATGTTTAGAAGTTCACAAATGATCAAATCTTTAGCCCTTTACATTAACAATGCTGAAAACTTATTGGATTTACTAATGACTCCAGAGGTCTCTAAAAAGTATAAGAGTAGATCATTACAGTTTTTCTCAACTGCTTTCAGTCATTTCTCACAACAGAACTGCATTTCTCAAAACGACACGTTCCACCATCAGATCCTGTTGTCAGTTTTTCACATCATATCAGCAAAGTCTTGTTGTTTTCATCAAATTGCAATTGCTTTTGGACAACATGCAAATGGTTCTGTACATCTGTCAGCTTTTTTTTTTGACAATTCTTGAGTCTTCACCTTCGTTAACGAAGAGAAACATGTGCAACTCTAGATTAACCAATGATCAACCAGTTCTATCAAATAGCTCAGAGGTGCAACTCATGAAGACTGATTTGGCAGGGTCACATATATATATATACAGTGCACAACACAAGTGTTCCCCTTTCTGGCAATGGAAGCTGAAGGAAGAAGAAGAGTACAAAGTCACAACAGAGGAAGAGGTAAGGGGTATAAGATGCCAAAGATACACAGAGATTCCAGATCAGGGCCACACTGGTGGATCACGTTATCAGTCACGCCCTTACAATGGAAGAGGCTGGTCAAAGGGTGCAGCCAAATGTTGGAAGAACAACTGTGTCATCAATAATTCAATCATTTCGTAGAGAGAACAGGTATATAATGTACTGTATAGTACAGTAATACTGTAGACTTACTGTTACATATACTGTAACACACCTTAGGTTATCCATGCATACAGAATTCTTAGGTATTGACTGTATGAATCAAAATCCTGTGATCCTTATACTACTGTAATTTACAATATATTTTCTCATGTCGGACTGCAAGACAACCTTGCAGGGGTGGCAGAGGGCCCCTTTTCACACCTCAGCAGGAGGAAGCTATTTGCAACATGGTTATGTCTAACAATGCCATAAGACTAAGGGAGATACAAAGTGCTATTGTTGAAGACGACGGTATCTTTGAAAATATACAATCTGTGAGCATTTCAACTATAGACAGGGTCTTGAAAAGATATGTAATCACCATGAAGCAGCTGTACAATGTACCCTTTGAAAGAAATGCTGACAGAGTGAAAGAGCTACATCTCCAGTTTGTACAGGTATGTTGTATACCCACTATACTGTAAGAGTAACGTCTACACATTTGATATTGGTGGAACTTCATAAACAATGAAGACAAATACTGTAATTTATGCACACTGTGTTTTTTCCTGTATATAGCGCATAATGGAAATGGAATCAAGAGAACCAACTTACAACTTCATATACTTGGATGAGGCTGGCTTCAACCTGGCCAAAGGCAGAAGGCGTGGTAGTAATCTAATCGGCCAGAGAACTACTGTTGATGTCCCAGGCCAACGGGGAGGAAACATCACTATGTGTGCTGCTATTTCAGACCAAGGTGTGCTAGCTCATATCCCTATTATGGGACCATACAACACACAGCATCTCCTTACATTCTTAGACAATCTCTACAGAAATGTCATTCCTGAAGATGAGAGGGACCTCAATCGAGATGATCTACCAAAGTATGTAGTAATTTGTTATAATGTCAGTTTCCATCACTCTGACAATGTCAGGCAGTGGTTAGTCCACCACCACAGGATGCTGATTGAATTAATTCCACCCTACTCCCCATTCCTAAGTTTTCCTCGGCTTGGAGGTGGAAGGTTTATGATCATCAGCCACATACGCGGATGACGCTGCTGGCTGCCATGGATGCAGCATGTGAGGACATCTCAGCAGATGCATGCGGAGGCTGGATTAGGCACTCAAGAAGATTCTTTCCACCGTGCATAGGAAGGGAAAATATATGTTGTCATGTTGATGAGAATCTGTGGCCCAACACACAGGACCGACATGACGCATACGGTAGGAAAACTGCTACATAATTTCACCTTTACCTTCTGTTGTACATGTATAGTTTTTCCCACTTTGTCTGTCTCAAGTTTCCATATGTCGGTAAATAGCCTACAGTATGTATAATTTCCTTTGTTTTCTGTATGTAAGTACCACTATTGACAGTACAGTAAAAATGTGAATACAGTCTGATCTTTTGTTTCGATTCTTCCATATACCGTTACGTAGGTCGATGTTGATTGGTTAGATGGAATCATTCTGAAAAATGATGTATTCTTACCATGTAAATTACTGTAACACCTGGTTGTTGCACAATGGTTTGCAAGATTAACTTCTTTTTTTACCGGAGGGACACTGTAAATTATGACACACACCAGTACGGTAATTTAGTGGTTTCTAGTCATCAAAACCTGAGTTGAGTATAATTTAAATAACTAAAACGGAGTATGATGTTCTACTGACAACATAACTAATAATTTTGCCTGTCACGTTCACATTGTTGAAAAAATTACACAATGTGCCTCTGACACAATGATTGATGAAAAAACACGCTTTTGCATGATAGACAAAGCATTTTGAGCAGGTGACGTACTTTTTCCGGTTATCCACTACGTTGTGTTTTGAGAAATGCACTTGGAGATCTGCAAACTTCAATTCTGTTCTGAGAAATGACTGAAAGCAGTTGAGAAAAACTGTAAATTACAGAATTAATACTCCTTGCATTCAGTCAACAGTGAGGGTAAATGATAGTCACTGACTAACTACAGAAGGAATTTTTAAAAAGTCCATGAGTAAATAATGACCGCTTTTTGAGAGTGCTCTAATGATTATTATGAGTGTTAAGAAATCCTTAATCATTTATTTTGTTATTCCTAAAACATTCTTAAAACATTCTTAAAACATTGCAAGATAGTTACAGAAATATATATTTAAATAAAAAACAGTCCAAATATGAGTCCAAAAATAAAAACAACTCTAAACAATTATTGATTGTGACTATATGGCTATAATGAGTTATAATCATAAAATATTATGAACAATTTCACCTACACCCGCTCATGACAGGATGTTAGTGTGTTATAAACACCTGACTGTTACAATTGCGTGTCTAAATCCATACAAAATTGCTGATTGGTGGAAAGTCTATAGTCAGCTTTAAATATTATTTAATGCTGCAGAAATCAAAATTACTAAGGACAGGCTACTCTGTATTAATCTGTAATGAAAATTACTAGATGATGATGTACAGTAACAACAGGAACCTTTTAACTAGAAAGAAATCATCCATCTACTGGATTAACAAAAGCTGAACTTGTGATGCAACCAGGATTCTTATTGTTTACAAATTTGGCTATCATTTTGTAAATTACTGACACTGTAGCATTGTAAATCAAGTCCCTCATTCACTCACTCATTCATTCTCTATACTGCTTATCCTGTACATGGTCACAGCCAGCGTAGAGCCTATCCTAGGAAACTCAGGGATACTCAAGGTGGTGTACACAGTGTGTCAAGGAATTACTTTTGGAAATGTCATTCAGCCTAATCTACATGTCAGAGCACCATAAAAACATCAAGCACAAGGAGAACCTGCAAACTCCATACACACAGACCCTAAGGCAGGACTCGGACCATCGACCCTGCAGGTGCGAGGCCACAATGTCACCATATCCCTTATGTCAAGACTTAGATACTGTGACTCATGCAAGCTAGGTAATGCGTCACAAACTAGTCAACATTTTTACCCACAGTACAAACAGTACTGTGCATTATGTGCAAGTACGTCCATTAAAATCAAGTCTCAAAAACTCACTTATATCCTGTACAGGATTACTTAAGGGTGCCAGTCCATCTCAGGGCACACACACACACACACACACACACACACACACACACACACATGCTATGGTCCGTTTAGAAATTGTGATTATCTTTGGACTATGCAACGTAACCGAGTACCTGCAGGAAACCCACCAAGCATGGGGAGAACATGCAAACTCCAAGAACACAGACCTGAGGCAGGAGTTGAACCCCCAACCCCCTGGGGTGTGGGGCCAAAATGGTATTGACTGTACCTGTTTTAATTAGTATCCCATGCATAGTAGAATAGCGTAAACAGAGTAGTGGGGGGAGTGGTGTTATGATGGCATAAGAGTTATTTAGTTTTAAAACTGTATAATCTTCACAATTTTTTTACTTATTTATTAGAGTAAAGATGTGTAGATGTCATATAGACCCTATTAATGTTGTTAGAAAAGTCAGTGGATCATCAGTTGTTGGAATGTATGGGACTACGCTGTAATCATATGCAGTTTGAGAAAAGGTTAGCAGAACTAACAGAGTCAAATTACTGACACCCACACCTCTTTAACCTGCTTTCTTAAAACCTGAAGTAAATAAAAACAGTATTTCACTAATAAATGACTACGTGTTCATCAAACGTGCTCAAACCAATAGTTAAAAAATAAAAACCACCTTGTATGTTGTCATAGAAACAAGTTTAGGTGGATAGTGAACTAAAACTTAAATGATGAGTCTTTATTAGTGTCTCATTTCTTCATATTAAATTAAATTAGATTAAATCATGTAGATTAAATTAAAAAAATTGGAACAAATGCTAGGCGGCACTGTGGTGTAGAGGTTAGCACTGTTGCCTTGTACCTTCAGGGTCTGGGTTCGATTCCCGACCAGGCTTGATTCCCATACCTGTGTGCATGGAGTTTGCATGTTCTCCCCGTGCTTGGTGGGTTTCCCCTGGATACTCCGGTTTCCTCCCACAGTTCAAAGATATGCAGGTTAGGCTAATTGGCGTTCCCAAATTGACTGTAGTGTGTGTGTGAGTGTGTGTGCCCTGCGATGGATTGGCACCCTGTCCAGGGTGTACCCTGCCTTGTGCCCTAAGCCTCCTGGGATAGGCTCCAGGTCCCTGGATAAAGCGGTATGTGAGATGAGTGAGTGAGGGAACAAATGCTTTACTGCAAAAGGCTGTAAATTGCCCTAAATTTGCAGCGACCTCATTTCCCCTCCCGTCTGTTCCAATCACTCTAATCACTGGCCTGATCATCTGTCATCATCTGCACCTGTTTCTCACTGGTTCATGGTTATTTGTTTATGCTTGAATGATTCATAAGCTATGTCCACAGGTAGCCGGGTACTTAGATTATTGTCTGCGGTTTTCGCCTTTCATCCACACGCAAATGCCGCTTTGGTCATTGAAAACGAAGCTGTTGGAAAACTCCGTCCAAAGTGAAGATTTTCCAAAACTCCGTCTTCAGTGGTGTTGTGTGGACAGAGGGAACGGAGATTTTGGCTTGTTGTAACGTCACCTTGTGCCGATGATGTAATTGTCTGTGTGCTCGTCTCCTTGATTTGACGTCAGCTTTGTTTATGAAGATATTTTGTGCAATGGTGGACAGTAAACCAGGGATTGTGTTAACGTTGCGTACTGTACTTTTTACATGTGTGTACAGAGGTGCCTAAATATACTATGAAGCTCACTGCTGCTACATACTGTACAAAACTTTGTACAACACACAGACCCCGCAGACAGCGACGGCGGTTTCAAACGAGACCCATAGGATTTCTACAAAGCGCAACAGGTAATGACGTTTTGTCTAGGCTTCTGATTGGCCCCCTGTTGATTAGGGAGGCTCCTAACAGCACTTAACAGGGCGTTTTGCATTTTCATGTGGACAAAGATATTTTTAAAACGTAGGTCGTGTGGACAGAATTATTTTTAAAAACGAAGAAGAAAAATCTCAGTTTTTTTAAATACTCGGCTACATGTGGACATGGCCATAGGTCACTGAGTGGCAGGCAAAAAACAAGGCTTTTCAATTCAATTTTGTTTAAATTATGATTTTAACAATAGTCATTGTCACAAAGCACCTTTATAGAACCAAAACATTATGGAAATAAACTCCCTGAGTTTAGAAAAGAATAGGAATAGGAAGGAACCTTAAGAGGAACCAGACTCAACAGCGAACTGCTGTCTGTAACAATACGAGGTACTGAGAAGCATGCTTTGATTGAAGCACTTGCAATTTACTCAGGTACTGTGGTGTGAGACCATTTACTGCTTTATAGGTCAATAGTAGTATTTTAAAATCATTGCAAAGTTTCACTGAGAGGCAAAGCAGTGTGGATAAGATGGGGGTCATGTGTTTGTATCTTCTGGTTCCTGTGAGGACTCAATAACTCGGCTAAATAAATAAATACAAATGTAAAAAGTGAGTTGAATTGAAGACTCCATTAAAAATACAAGAATGTCTGGCTCTTTGGAAGCAAAATATGCAGAAACAAGAATTATGTGCATGATAGATAAATAGATAGATGGATCATTTGGTGCATATACAGCTGTATGCAGAAACAATAGTTGATCTTTCTAGGCTTTCTGAAATGTGTTTCCATGACAGCATGTTTTTGTGCATTTTTGGGTGCAGATGGTTCAGATATTGTCCAATTTGGTTGTTAGGCTTCAAGATTAGACTTGAATGGCAAAACAATTTAGGCTAATTATCACAATTTTGCAACTAAAATCATGGAACTCCCTGAGGTGCTCTCTAGGTGAAAGCTGTTGTTGAAGAAGAAGATGCTTCAGGGAAAAAAGAATCTGTCTAAAATACAGATTAAGGAGACTTTAGCTTGACTACACAAAAGTTTCTTTGAACAAAGGAGTAGGTATGTGCTCAGACAGCTTAATGATGTGCTGTGAAATGTTCCTGATAAACCTAATTAAGACTTTTGTTTCTTTTATCATTGAAGGCCAACACAGAGAGAATAAGCAGCAGCTCCTTCCCGGAGGCCCATCGGACTCAGAGCTCAGACAACACCTTGGACTAATTTCAAATTTACAAGTTCACCCCCTCTCGGATATATTCATTTGTTTATTGTTTCGCCTTGTTCAGCACTTCTCTCATCCTGTTGCACATATTTATTTATTTTTCACATGAAATTATCATTATTGATGGCATGATGGTTTAATGGTTAGCACTGTCGCCTTGCACTTCCAGGGTCAGGGTTCGCCCTTTTCTGGGATTGATTCCCGCTTCAGGTATGCTTGTATGGAGTTTGCGTATGGAGTTTCTCCCCATGATTGGTGGGTTTCCTTCAAAAACATGCAGATTAGGCTGATTGGCATTCCCAAATTGTAGTGTGTGAATGAGTGAGTAAGTGTGTGCATTGGCACATCATCCAGGGTGTACCCCGCCTTGTGCCCTACTGTAAGTCTCCTGGGATAGACTTCAGGCCCTCCGCATGCCTGTACACAGGATAAAGTGGTGATAGATGATAGATGTCAATGAGTGAGTCATGAACTTATCATGGACAATCATGGACACAATCATGATGTTACTTTTCTTGGCAGTCATGCGAGCATTTCACTGCAGTCTGTACTGCATATGATTGTGTATATTTAATTTAAATCTGTTGCATTTTTATTTCTCATTTTTTACAATACTTCATAAGCAGACTTTTAATGTGTAAAGAGAAGCAGATTTTACTTGTAGATATGGACTACAATAATCGGTCGTCTGCCCAATCATTAAAATTAGATGCATATGCATCATACTTGCCTAGTAATTGAACACATTTTTTTTTTTACAATATCAATATTAACTTAGAACTCATATTTATCATTATGTGGGAGTTAACAGGAATGGATACTGTATATGATATTAAAAAAAGCTTTACACTAGCTTTCATCTAGCTTTACACGTCTCCTGAAATAGATCTTGTAGAATACAAGAGAAGAGATAACTATAACTCCCTTTTATGTCACACAAGGTTTAGCTAAAGCAGGTAATCAGTGTCTGTATTGTCCCTATGCAACACTGCTCGATGGTATCCACTGCTCCTTAGCAAAGCAAGAAGATCTAGCACAGTGGCCTTTGGTTTTCAGTCTTCAAGAATTCAAAGATAACTAATGAGAACAGATTCCATAATGTAATTTTGCTATCTAATTGAACAGTAAGTTTATGCTTTGTCTTGTAATGCATGACTAGTACAAAGCATTAACCACATTGCTTGGATGAGGATGCTATATAAATCTGTTTTTCTCTATCTTTTTATTTTTATTTATTTATTTATTTATTTATTATTATTATTATTAGTAGTAGTAGTAGTAGTAGTAGTATGTACCAGGACTTTACTTTTCAAACTCATTCATGGAGCATTTTGGAAAAATTTAATATTGTTCTTTATTTCATGCTCTTTCCCTTGTGTTAATTTATGCCCAAGAAGACCAAGATTAGGTAGATTTATGAGAAGAAGATGCTTCAGTGCTTGTGTTTTTTTTGTTTTGTTTTGTTTTTATCCTAGAGAAAATTTTAATTCAGTTCTGCTTACACAAACACCAGCTTTACACAAGCAGATTATAAATGAGACTCAGTGTTTTTTTTTTTGCAGCATGTCACTCTGAACAAGCAAATACAGTACATGACTCCTCCAGGAGAAAAATAAAATATGAGGGGCGTTCAGGTCAAACAGCGACTTTTTGCAGAGCAGCTCTTAAAACCCAGAGCATTTTAGCTGGGCATTTTTGTTTGCTGGGCTCAGGATTGTGCGGTATGGAGTGATGTATTCTTTTTTCAGGACAACCTATGCGATATGATGAACTGAATAGATAGATAAATTAATGTGCGAATGAGCGTGTGAGTGTGTCCATGTGTGCATGCCCGGAGATAGACTGGCACTGCGTCCCGAGTGTACCCTGCTTTTTGCCCTAAGTCTCCTTGGATATGCTCCCTGTGACCCTGCATAGAGGATAAAACAATATACACAAAGAGTGAGTGTCTGAGTGAGTGTAAAGCACTTTGCTGCATTGTTGAAGTGAGAAAATGATGTAAACAAAATAAAACACACACCTCAGCTGCCCAGCCCATCAGAGTGGGACAGCGAGAGCACTTTTCCTACAGTGGACTGGAATGAATTAAACTGTGAGATGCAATGAAACCATGCAACGTAGCGGAGAATACAGACGAGATTGCATACGGCAACAGACCCTTAGTCTGTCACTCTTATGCATTCATGAGCATTGAAGCTGATAGAAGAATAGCTGTAACAGCGAGTGTACCAAGTCGAGGTCAGTGCCTATGCTAGAAACACCAGTGACCACAATAAAAGTGAAGCAGTGCATGTAAATCCATGCAGTATTCATTTCAGAGTCAGACACAGAATAAAAGATACACACTAATCGACAAAGCAGCTAACACAACATCACAGCTGGTCCTGACCCTTAATGAAATAATGAAATAATGGCCGTATTTGCAGGTGCCACAACAGATTCAGACATCCTATAGGCAGCATTTTAAATAATGGAAGACGTAGGATTATGCTGGGTTTGACAAATGGAGACAAGTCCTGAGGTTTGGTAGAAACAATATTATTTAGGAGTTATATTAAAATTTTCTGTCATTTACTCTTCTCTCTCTCTCTCTCTCTCTCTCTCTCTCTCTCTCTCTTTCATGAGTGGGTGGGTGGAAGCACTGCACCTTCTTTCTGTTCGGTTACTGCCTTCCTTCTGCAGTGATGTGGGAACGCTGAGCAGAATGTGGAGGAGGAGCTTCTATATGAAGGCAGGAGAGGGAGAGAGAGCAAGACACAGTGCGAGGCAAAGATGGACAGAATAACACAGAGCGCCAGAATAGTGATCAGGAACCAAAGAGATGCTGTTTAAGTTTTAAGAAAAACCTGAAATTTCAGTGTTGTATGAGTGGAATAGCAGATGGAGGATATGGATGTGACAACGAACCTCAACAATGAATAATTAGTTATGGTGCATCCTTCATCATCCGAGTAAGTAAAGAGTCCTGGAAGAAATTTACTCGATATTTGTCTGTGTTAATGCTGGGTGTCTTATTCATCACATATTATGACTGCATCAAATTCATATCGTAGTGTATATAGTGTTGGATTATATTTGAAGCTTAGATGCAGGATTCTGCTTTTTGCATTGCTACTCATTTGCTTTAGTCCAGAACACTGAGCAAAACTATTTTTTTCTTAGAATATTTATTTTTTCATGCTGTTAATTCAACCGTTCTGCCATTTTAATAGCAGGATCAGTTCTCCAACCTTCCCTAAGAGAAATCGAATCACGTTGTGCTCAGTTGTGAGGAAGAATTTCAATACTTGCCGTATGTGTTAAGTCGATGTCACAAGCGCTGGAGCAGCTTCGAGTGTTTAAACAGACGCGACCAGAGACAGTGAGGGGGGAAAGTGGTGAGAAAAGTCAAATGCCACATTGACTTTCCGGATTATCGTTGTCTCCAGAGGGACCTTCATCTCTAAAAGCTGTCAAAGAACTTAATCACTCGGCACATGGTTAAAAACTAATGGAATGATATAATCCGTGTTCGCCACTGTAGTGGAATTAAGTCAGCGTTCATCTGAGCCTGACATCTTGTTTTACATATTTATATCCAATTTAGTTAGTGTACATGTATAGCTATGACTACGGTTCAAGAGGTTTGTGTAGGCGGGAATACAGATGGCTGTTGCCTTGTTGAGTGCAAAATACACAGCAGTTCGCTTTGCTCTAAAGGACAGGGTTGGTTTTTGTACCTTTTTCACTTGCTGCTTCTCAATTACCGTCTCCTGTCTTTTTTGCTGTGCTTTTACCCATTTCCCCCTCTTCTGTCTTTCCCACACACCCTTCCCCCATATCTAATCCCTTTCGTCAAATCCACAGATTTCTCAGCAGTTGCATTCTCTGACTTGACATTCACGACTGACTTTCATTTTCTCGTCTCACGAGCAAATCATTTCACTTCATTCAAAACAATAGATTTTTGCATATACAGTAAAATATTACTAAAACATATAAGCAGTACAACAATACATCGTTGCTTTGTTTATCCACTCATCTTTAGAACTGCACCAGCATCCATGCACATTAATATGCAGACAATGAAGAAGAAAGCGTCATAAATTTACGGAGCGAGCACGGCGTACACATCAGGTTTGGCATCGTGTCACTTAGTGCTTTTGATAAATTCAATATAAATGTGGTGACTTCTGTTAACGATATTGTTTTGATCACCGTAACCTGTTAACACTGACGTGGCTCTTTAGACTTCTTTATGTGGTGCGTGTGAAAGTACAATTTCCTTTTTTTATTAACCTCATTTGTTCAATTAAAATACCTCCAAGGTTTTAAAACAATTCTCATCTTTGTTTGTGCTCTAAGCCTCTTTTCAGCACTAAGCTGCAGCACCGCCACTCCCCGTCGCCTATAAAGAATAAAAAAAATTTATGCTTTAGAAGTTCTGCTGTAACATGATGCCACATATAGCTGAGAAATTACCCAGGAATATGGAAAAGTATTCTTCTTAACCCATGACCAATAATTGCTTGCAGCAGATACAAGATAAAGGACTTGTCTTTTTTCACAGCTTGATCAATTTCCGAGGGTGAAGAAAATGTTCAACAGTTGAACAGCACTTCGCTGGTATGATTGCCTTCCCTTTCAGCTCATTCTTCTTGTTGAACTTTGCACATTTATGACTCACGCAACTACCTTTCTTAGATTCTCCATATTGCAATAGAGTTTTCATCATCACATGTCCATTTTTATGTATCAAAGCCTAAATCTAATCTAATCTAAACTAATTGTATATAATCTAATCTAATCTAATCTAATCTAATCTAATCTAATCTAATCTAATTATAATCTGTTTCTTCAGTAATCTCGAAACAATCAAACGTGTCAAATCATACAGCAGTTTTGCTTTAATCAGAACACACCATATCTCATCTCCATGTGTTAGATCTTATTCCTAACTGCTCATGTATGAAGACTGATATTGATACAACGTGCCCATGTCGCATTCTATTCCCACTTCCTTTTGTCTGTCTCCTCCTCATCTCTCCAGATCAAGGGCTCTCGAAATATCTGCCACCATGTACCGTACGTGTACACCTGTAACTGAAAAATACATAAATAAATATAAAAAAACCTCTGCAGGGCATTTTTATTTTATGAATATAATCCAACTCCGTGAATATTACCAAGAGTGTTCGAGTCAAACCAGGACTTTAGATTGTGACAAATGCTACAATCCCTTGCTACATTAATTCACATATCCCAGCATTTCACTAGTGTTTGGATACCATCATGGTAGAAAGTGAGCCATCACAGTGTCATGATCAGACTGCCTGCTTCACGTCTGAAAAACTGGCCTCCCAGGAACTCCTTTAATGGCCCAAGCATTCAGGATTTTATGGGGGATGTTCCTGTAATGTGCAAGTGGTGTTGGTGAATGATTATCTGCACAGTTCCCACAGACAGATACATTGATTTTCAATTATCAGGTGTTCCCCTCACTGAATGTTCACAGGAACAACTGGAGTGGGCTCTAAACAACCTTAGTCGGGATCATCATTCACCAATGTAGACTGCTTGCACCATTCAAATATTTTACTGCGGTAACGAGTCTCAATACCATACTGTGCTTGAAGTCTTTACGAGAAATTTCATCCCAAATCCTGGTTTGACTTGAACACCCGTCCTACATTAAGTATTTCTTTACTTTTCATATTCAAATATGAAAAAAAAAAACTAGTTTGTTTTTAGTCTCATATGTAATACATTTTCCATGTGTTTAAGATATAGAAGCGACTGTGTTAAATAATGTGTGTTGAATAGTCATGTGTTGAATAATGGCAGTAAACTCCCATGTTGCATTATGGATCTAGGAACGTAGTCTACTCCTAATAACAAATTATATTTCTTCATATCTAAGGTACACAATGTCCGACCATGAGGATCTGAGTAAAGCCATGGGCCACTGGAATGCCTCGGACAGCTACCAGCTGAATGCGGCTAGCGTCATTGTGTCCGTAGTGTTCTCACTCATCTTCCTGCTGGGCACTGTTGGCAACAGCCTGGTGCTCGCTGTGCTCCTGCGCAGCGGTCAGCTCAGCTACAACACCACCAACCTGTTCATCCTTAACCTCAGCGTGGCCGATTTCTTCTTCATCATATTCTGTGTGCCTTTCCAGGCCACCATCTACTCGCTCGAGGGCTGGGTATTTGGCTCCTTCATGTGCAAAGTGGTGCACTTCTTTATCAACCTCACCATGTACGCCAGCAGCTTCACCCTCGCTGCTGTCTCTGTGGACAGGTTTGTATGTTTGTGTCATCAGGTCTGTCTCAGCCATCTCTCTGCTCAAAGCATTTGCCTTTGGTGGGAGGATAATTATTTTGACAGTTCTCTATTTAGTGAGGAAAACAATACTAGTCAGTAGAGGCTGAGAATCCCCACAGGCAATTATTTCCTCAGTAAAAAAAGAAAAAAGATTACGCCGCATATCATCACAGCCTGTTGACACTTTAATCTCATATGGTTAAACTGTAAGTTTAGTAGAATTGAGATTGAAAAGGAAGAAATGAAAAGCATGCATTTTTTGTGCCACAGAAGACTTGAAATGAGTTTCAAACCATGTCAAGGAAATGAAAGTAGACTAATTAATGAAATGACGTTGGTTGTCTGCGTCTTATTTTGCAGATATTTGGCCATTCGTTACCCACTGCGCTCAAGAGAATTACGAACGCCCTGTAATGCGGTTGTTGCCATGGTGATCATTTGGGGTCTGTCTCTTGTATTCGCCGGCCCTTACTTGAGCTATTATGACCTGATTGATTTCGAAAACAGCAACGTGTGTGTTCCTGGTTGGGAGGAACACAACCGCAAAGTGCTGGATACGTGCACCTTTGTGTTCGGCTATGTCATCCCTGTGCTCATCGTCAGCCTGTCTTACACACGCACCATCAAGTATCTCTGGACAGCCGTTGACCCGCTGGATGGCATGTCCGAGTCTAAGCGAGCCAAGCGCAAGGTCACCAAGATGATCATCATCGTCACGGTGCTCTTTTGCATCTGCTGGCTGCCCTACCACGTGGTCATCCTGTGCTACTTGTACGGAGATTTTCCATTCAACCAGACCACTTACGCCTTCAGGCTGCTCTCACACTGCATGGCCTACGCCAACTCCTGCCTTAATCCCATTGTCTATGCGCTGGTGTCCAAGCACTTCCGCAAGGGCTTCAAGAAAGTGTTCAGCTGCATTCTCAGCAAAAAGGGTCGCAATAAGGTGCACGTGGTGCAACTGGCTAACACCGTGCCTGGTTTCGAAGCTGCCTCCACGGAGGTATCGCACATGAACGAAGAGAACGGCAGACAGAACGAGCGTGAGATGACTGACCGCCCCCTTACAGAGTCACAGGATGCCACTATGAATATAACACTCCCTAGCCAGAAGCAGTCATGAGCAACAGTCAACACTTGGTGGCACCAATTTTCAAAGGGCACAAATTTAACGACACATCAATTTTCATGGTACATACTGTGGTATTTTTTTTCTTTCACTTTTCGAAAGAGTTTGGAACAGATGCAATGCAGCAGGTAACACAGTATAGCATTCAGTGATTTAAAAAAAAAAAAGAGAGAGATACAGCATAATAGAACAACACCCAGTTAATATGTAGTCTAACTTAGTGATTTTAGGTTTGAATTCATCGAGAGCTATTTTTAATTGCCAAATGAATCTAACATAAGCTACCATAATAACAGCACTAAGTGCTGGTGCTATACAAGCCTTACTGAATCATGAAATTAATGTAACTACTGTACAACTGGCACTGAACACAACCCATGTGCTTTAAGGTTGACGTCTATAAACAATGTTTACCTAAAAATGCAGTGTTAATTATTTAAAAACACACATAAACAGACTATATATTTTTCAATAAAAAATAAATTATTTATTTTGGTGATTTTTTTTTTTTTTTTGGGCTGGTAAGTATTAAAATGTGTTCTAAATGTGCAATTTTAAAGCTGCAAATATCTATTTTAATGGCGGTTTGGACGTGTTGCACTGCATAATGCTTCTGTAACGATTAAACAATTCTGTAATATAACTGCAGATGGTTATTACTGTATGTAATGCGCTCTAAAGTTCTAAAAAGTCTGTGTTTGTTTACTGTTAATTTCTTTCTAGTTTACTGCATTTTGGGCACTTGTGATTTCCTCACTTATCTCCGCTTGCTTGTAATCTTCTTACAGAGACTATATTAATAATTAGCAAGTGCAATTTACATCCTATATTTCACTTCTCTGGCGTTTACCAAGACATTACTATATACAGTAGGCTTAAACAAATGGGCTCACCCCATTTTGCACTTTTATACCGGTTGTTTATAACCTTTTGAGGTTATGGTTATGATTGCCTTACCTCTGTTTCTTGTTTTTCTTTAGTATTATTCAGTAATATGTACAGAGTTGAGATATATTAATGTTGGTTGATTTCAATAAAAGGTTTATTATATTAACAGAATTGTCTCTCTGTGAGTTTAGGGTTGTCACTGTTGTCACTTTGTTGTTAGCATTGTTGGCTCACATCTCCAGGGTTGGGGGTTCGAATCTCACCACTGATCTGTGAGCATGGGGTTTGCACTTGGTGACTTTCCTTCAGGCCCCCATACACTTCAGAGATATTTGGTGTGGTGTTTCCAAATTGTCCATATTGTCGAGCTACAACTTTGTGTGATTTTGTGCTTGCCCATCCCCCTCCAGGGCGTCCCACATCTTGCCCCATGAGCTCCCTGCAATAGACTCCGGCCACCCTATGATTGTAGTACAAATAATCAGTGGATAGACAGTTCCTTCATGAGTTTAGCTACATGACTCAAAACAGCCACATAAAAGTTTCTGACTCTATAACAAACTGTTGGTTTGTTATACAGCAGTATAGATTAAAAAAGAATAAGAAAGAACACAATATGCAATTCCATTATCATCATACTGTCATTATAATACCAATTTACCCTTACGCAAAGAAAATATATTTCTCTATATATTAACTGCCAATATTCAGTGTTTAATGATTTAGGAATTCTGATCTCCTGGTTTGAAATTTGAAAATTTTTTATAATGTTAATATTCCTCATTGCTACACTAACTGATACTAACTAATAATTAACAGAAAAAAAGATATTCATATTCAAAAATATATTCACAACATACAGAACAATATATTCTATTAATATATCACAATATATTGAAATTTCATATTGAGAAATATATTAAAATATATATGAGATAAATGTATATCTTAATGTATGTAATTTTATATTCAACAATATACATCATAATATATTGAATTTGATTGAATACAGTATATCTATTTCTTTATATATTTCTTTTACAATATGCTTATATGTTAATGTAGTTCGAACAAAATGGACTTTATAGGCATTAATCAGAGAACACCGACAAAGCAAAAGTGTGTGTATAATTCTAAAACATGCAAGTTTCAATAATGTTTCAATAGAACAATTATATGGTCCATTCATATATTGCAATATATTAATAAATATAAGCACTAGTTTCCTATGTTTTTTACAGTCTGTCTAAAAATCTAGATAAAATGGTGCAAAGGCCAGAGAAAAAGTATTTCTCTAAAATGTCTGCCCAAGATACTCACTGCATTATTTTTAGAAGAGTGTTCCTAAATAGTCTTTCTGTTCTTATTATATTTCCATCATGACATTCAAAGTTATGGGGGACATTCTTTCATCATTTCTGTTCAGAAACCAAAGCACACACCAAAAGGCACTTTCCTGTGTCTCTTCTCCAATTTGACTTGGCAACACTCTTGGGGTTTAAAATTGAATGCGGAAATTGGGGCCGGCTTGCAACAGTGCTTTCTTTATTATTTGCTTTATTACTAATATCCTGTAGTCAATTCTCGTGTCAAATAAAAGCCAGCCAAGTCTAACCAGTCGAGCAGTTCGTTAATGCATGTCATTGAATATTTATCATATTCCGAAACCGCAATGACTTTTCTGAAGTCCATACACAATCGTTTTAAAATGTTAACCTTGGGACCCAAAACCATAGTGTTAGAGCAGGGCTGTGCGACTCCTTGATTATTCCCATGGCTGTAAGTTCCTTCCACCTCTGGGGCATCTAAATATGGTGTCGTATGAGATGTGTGAGCTAAAAACGCAAGATGGATGGCCTCTACAAGATACCAAGATGGACTGAAATGCATGCCAGCTACAGGATCTACAACTGGCAAAGCCACAGGGAAAACCATTTAAAAAGATTATAGTACTAATGGGGTGACTGGAAGATACACCAGTTGACATTAGTAGCATTCTGCACACCAATGAACAACCAATATAAATGGATCAACTCAGTGTAATGCAGACCTGAATACCATGCCATGGGAATTCCCTGTGGCTCCTTGAAACCAACAACTGGGTAATTTTGTTTCTTTGTCCTATATCACATTGATATAATCTATTCATACTAATAGAAAGGGATGGATAAAAGAGTGCAATGTTTGGACAGACCATTGAGCACAGCGAAAAAACAGGATGGGGGAACTGGTTTTGGGTGGAAAAGGATTGATTGTACTTGCAAGTGGCCTCCTCCACAAGCAATGTTTGAGTGGAATGGTTGGGCCCTTTTTTTGCATGAACTGCTCTGGTAACATAAGGTCCATCACTTTTTTGTTGCCATTGATACACCAAGTTTCAAAACACTGGTCAATCCTTGGTGAAGGCAGTGACGTGGGCCTTAAAGCAACGGTGCTATTCCACACTGAGCTCAAGAGGCTGATGACGGCATTGCTGACGTAGGTGTTGTTGATGTCCACAAGACATCAGTGATTCTACTTAATGGTATATGTGCTTTTTTTGCTGTCTTTTTTCTTTCCATGTTTCCCAGTGTTTTATTGTAACTACAATGAGTACTTCTATTTTGACAGAACACAGGTTTGGCTCTCATGTCACTCACATACTCTTATCTCCTTGGTGCCTCTTCCTGAAAGACAAAGTACATGTAAGTAAATCATACACAAGTGTCTATCATTTCTACTACTCAAAGCTCTGACTCAATCCTTCATTCACAAACCAAACTATGGGCCTATGCCCACACCCTCACCAACACACTCCTCTTCCACAACACAGCGCTGATTTGACTATTATGAGACAAAACAGCACTAATGAAAGGTGTACAGGATGCTGTAAACTTTCTTGTTTGTTTCTGTCCTTAATTTTGCACATAGTTTTCCTAAACATGTCTATTAACGTGAAAATGTGAATGTGGAGGCCAGTGCTGTAGGAATAGCGAACCTGCTGTAAATACCATGACGTAAATGGCATTGCTAATCTAATAAATCTAGAAAAATATTTTTTGAATTTGCCAACAAATATATAAATTAATGATGATTCATATTTTAACCCAAGAATATTTCATTTAAAATATAAAGAATGCATTGCAATCATGAAGAGACTCGCATCAACAGAACCTTACACATACTGTATACAAAAGCACTCCTCAAGGATCTCTTTGAGACAGATTCTTTTTCACAACATGTTGATAAGTGTTTATCATCCTTGAAAGCATTACATCATCGTCATCCTTGCTTATCAGCAATCTGTAATATGGTAAGCTTTTATTAAAATTTTTTATTTATTTGTACTATAACGCAATTTACAGTATGTCAAGTCAAGTCAAGTAGGCTTTTATTGTCATTCCAACTATATACAGTCGTGGCCAAAAGTTTTGAGAATTACACAAATCTTAGTTTTCACAAAGTTTGCTGCTAAACTGCTTTTAGATCTTTGTTTCAGTTGTTTCTGTGATGTACTGAAATATAA
>JAQMYK010000023.1:36084556-36104883 GCA_030014345.1 Clarias buthupogon
AGATTAATGCATTTTTTGGACGTCTTCAGCATTCCTTTACAATGTAGAAAGAAATAAAAATCAGGAACCATCATGGAAAATTGACCATGAGAAAGTGACCCCAAACTTTTGAACGGTAGTGTACGTATCTCCAGGGTGGGGGGTAGAATGCTTATATTTATGGTAAAGCTGGTGAAATGTTTGTGAGATCAATTAGTTCCTGTTATCACTTTTGCTAGAGCAGCTTTATACAGTCATTCCATCACCAACAACTAAACACAAACAGACTAGAAAGCTCCAAACACTCTGCCATACAAAGCACTGAAGATCACACTAAGACCTGAGAAATGATAAATAAACGCTCAGAAAAACTGAGATGCTACTTTTACAATGATATGAATTATAGAAATGAGTTATCGCTGTAGAAAGAGTGGCGGAGAGAGAGAGAGAGAGAGACGCATCTAAACATGAGGGTTGAGGTATGTTCCAGTGTTCAAACATCATAATTCACGTCATCGGGCATTATAAAAAAACACCTCACCTGGGGGAAGTTGATGCTTCTGTCTTGCATTGGCAGGCTCCCCCCGAATCTCCATTCGCTGGCAAAAGAGACCATCTCTAGTCCAATAATGAGATCAAGTGCCAGTAAAGACGTCATCTTCTGCTTTCTCCCAGTTAGCGAGTTGATGATCCACAGAGAATTGTGCCATTCCTGGTTGTTTATTGTATCCATTCGTATCTGAAACAGAGATATGAAGATGCATTGATGTCTGGAATGTAGCGTCATGTGAAATATAAAAAATAGTGATTATAACTGTATCCGCACTGTAAAATTATCAAGGTTATGCCTTTAAACATATATTACCATATTATAATACCAAGTGCAAATTGCAAGCTCTAGGATTATGATATTGAATGCACTCATGGGGATTTTTGCAGGCTTACAGTAATTATGTATTTGGGTTTTGGTAATATTGTGTAAATAATCTTTGGAAAACAGGTTCCATCAAGCACTCTTCAAGAAAGTTTGTAAGGGTGTAGTGTGAAATCACTAACGGCTGAGAATAAGGGTCACTTTAATGTCAGCTTTGTGGAAAGCTAACTTGTAGGTTCCTGGAAGAATTCTTTATAATTTATATATAAGTTTGTATCCAGGAAGTCAGTGAACCTGAATGCAGTGAACCTGAGCATTTTATGATCATGTTATTTTTTAAAATTTCGTGCCACATTGCAGAAGTGTACAGTCTAGGGTAGGGCAGGGTGGTCTGACATCACATCACATATAATGATTAATCGAATATTTTACCTCTAATATGATTAACAAGTGAATTTTTTTTCTGTCATAGTTTACTGACAAGTTTAAACTACTAAAGCTGGGATATTTTTTAAAATGAAAACGCAGAATGGACATGGCGGGGTCATGTGACTACATGCGACGCGGCAGTATGTTTTTAGGGGGCCAGTACATGAACACACAGTGGGGAAAGTATTAATTTTTTTAAAATAATAAAATGTAATAAAATAAATAACATAATAATAATAATAATAATAATAATTAACATGAGCAAGATTACATCAGTTAGAGGCTCTGAATGTTGGTTTTGAAAAATTTTGGATTAATTGCCCAGCACTGGTCTGGATTGTGTTACTTAGTGCACTAGTTCCACAGCCATTTGCAAATGATTATAATGATTAATTTATTAATGAAGAAATTCTAAATTGTAATGATTTATAGCTAAGATTTAGTGTTGTTGCGAGACAAGTTAGCTTTTGTTCTCATTTATGTTCATTTATGTTCTCTCTCTCTCTAAAAGTATGCAGCTGGTCTTTTTTTTTTTTTTTTTGAAGACCCAGACAGCACAATCTCCTCTCTCCTAAAGACTTTCCTGTAATGGAAACTTTATAAAGCACTGTGATTGTTGTAAAGCCCTGCCACCTGAGTCTCCTTACACAAACATTAAATAAATGTCTCGCAACAAAAAACAAGAATTCTATATATTTTTTTCTTCATTTGTTCTTTTTTGAACAATTGCACTTTTATAAATCTCTTAAATCTGTTTAAAAGTCTTAGATTATGTGGTGCATCTTCCATACAAGTCCCTGTGTATGAGCTGTTACTATAGAAACAGTAACACGATGAACAGAACGAACGCATTAATATAAACGGTTCTTGTTAGAGCCGAAACTGCCCTCAGAGCCACGCTGTTACATAAAAATAATGCACTCCTTCTGATTGATCAGATATGAGACTTCAGCCACGCTGTGGTATAAATAACAGTTTTGGGATTTTTGAGTATACAGTAGATTTTTGTGGTCCTTTAAGAAAGTTGAAGTCCTGTTTGTTTGACTTCATGCTAGACATACTGTAGAAGTGTTGAGAAATAAATCAAGATGTGAGTCATTTTTATCCGGCCTACCGTAGTGACGTTTCACAAAAGTGTTTGGCATGTGCAGGACCGGTGAGTTTCATCAAACACTCAAGTGTAACAATCTATAGTGTTCTCATTCAAAGACCCCACATAGAGCATTTAAATACATCAGAGGAAAAAAAACCTGACTGCACTTTTTTTTTTATACCTAAGAGTCTCAAAAAAATCTTAGGAATGTGGAGTTTCTGGACGCACTCCATTACAGGTGATTCGACTTGGTATTGCTTTATGTCATCACTGGGTTATCACATGTGCTAAGACGTATAATACGTATAGTATGTAACATGTACGAGACAAAGCACAGGACTCCGCTGGTGATTGTGACAGGTCTGCAAACCTTGCACAGAGTAACAGGCTTTCCATATTTGGCCCAGTGAATAGCATAAGGTACACTCGGCCAGCATTCAAATCAGATGGCATCAGCAGCTGCAAACTCAACCCTATCCTTGCCCTTCCTGAGGCCTGGCTTTGATCACTGGGCCCCCCACTGCGAGCCAACACATGGCCACGGGTGCATACTAACTCAGGGCAAGGACTCTGACCAGCCACTTGGAAACAATCAAGAGGAAAAAGAGAAAATAGAGGCATTTGGAACAAAGTCGGTGGTTTGGCAAGATCACACAGATTGGAGAAGTATTTGGTAATTGTTCAAAACCCAAATTAATCTTTAACACTGGAGCTGTTACAAAGCACAGTTTTCGGGCAGGCGCTCAGCAAGAATTATGTCCTTTGAAAGTCATTTGGCTTAATAATATCCCAAGGATGACCACATGGTTGCATTTAACAGTGCTCTTGCTTTGTTCTTCCGATCCTCAGTCTCAGAAGAAACTATTTATCAGCAGGTTTGTCACGGTTCATGACTGGCAGCTGTAGCTGTCAATCACCTACCTGTTGAGTGGCCTTGCAACATCTAGACAAATGATGTGACAGGTGCAATCTCTGTGTTCAGTACCTGTACCTTTATAAAGCAACTAATAATCTTGAGAGGAACCATAAAAAGAAGTGATTTATACTTTATCCTTATACTTTTATCCTATATCTTATCTTCAGCTTTTACACCATATGCAGGTTTTGTAAGCACATCACATTTTTTCCCCATGTTCTATTTCCGATATTTTATTTCTTCTTTATAAAGAAATATCAAATGCGTAAAACATTGTGGATAATACAAGAACAGTAAAAATCTATATCAAGTAAAATGCCCGGAATACAATATTTATTCTGGTTCTCTCATTTCGACAACTCAGGAAATAATACAGTACAGTATATCTCACATATAACATGATATAAAGGTTTTGATATATAGATATAGGAATTGATATATAATAATATAACATATAAACATATAAATGATCTATAAATAAATAAATGATCTATATATAAATTCTCAATTATTCTTAAATACTCAAATAAAATTTTTATTGCATACTATATATATACTGTATACTGTGTACTGTATGTGTGTGTGTAAAAAAATACCAGCATCAAAAAATACATGAATAATAATATGAATAATTAGGCCTATGTTTTAAAAGTAGCTGATACAATACATAATCGTTGCCCAAATGGTAGAATATTCTGGGTTGAAGTATTATCTGGCGGCTGGGGGTCTCGTTATTAAATTTTTTTTGTTAGTGCTTTGTTAAGGGCACCAAGTTTAAATAAAGTTTAATACTGATGACTGAAGTTTTGTTCCTAAAACTCAGGAACCAGTGGGATTTTGAAAAGCAAATATGTTCAATACGAATATATTAAGCACCCAAATAAAAAAAAACATCGGTGCTCAGCATGTTCTGGAAAGAGCTCAAGTAACTGTAATGTGATGTATACAGCCATGGGCCATTTTTTATTTGAGAATGACACAAATATTAATTTTCACTTAATTTATACTGAAGTATAATTAGAAGCATTTCAGAAGTGTCAAAGCCTTCTATTGAAATTACAGTAAGTTTATGATGGTAGCGATCACCTTCATAAATTTCAAGAAGGGCAGCAAAGAAGCAACTTCTCACATCAAGGACACACTGATATTCTGCAAAAGGTACAGGGATTCGACATCCGGAGGGGAAAAAGCTGTCCAGAGAAGAAAAGGTGAGTACCACCCTCATGTGTTTGCTTTTCAGCCAAGGAAGTAGGCTCACTCACAATTTTACCTAAGAACACAGCCATGAATAAAGAATGGGACAAAAACATCCTCCTAGAGAAACACAGAAATTTTGGGTCCGTATCCAGGAAACTCCCCAGACCTTAATCCCATTGAGAACTTGCAAACAATCCTCAAAAGGCGGGTGGACAAACAAAAACCCACAAATTCTGACAAACTCCAAGCACTGATTATATAAGAATGGGCTTGTGGATGTGGTTTAATAAATGTGGTTCAGAAGTTGATTGACAGCATGCAAGGGCAAATTGCGGAGGTCTTGAAAAGGAAGATTTGCAACACTATTTGCAACACTGCAAATATTGACTCTTTGCATATAATTGTCAATAAAAGCCTTTGGCACTTATGAAATGCTTGTAATTATGCTTCAGTATACTAGAGTAATATCTATAATAAAGATCTAAAAACATTGAAGCAGCGGACTTTGTGAAAATTAATATTTGTGTCATTTTTTGTGTCAACTTTTGGCCGCAGCAGTCCATGTAGTAATGAATAAATACACAATTAAGGGTATTTAACTTTACTCTCATTGACTTCATCTTGTATAAGAGTTTATACTGATACAGTTAACAATAAACCCTCCACACATGTCATTCCCTACACATAATTCCAAAGGTTTTGCCTGATGAGACAGCTGTAGCACTTCAGTAGATTTTTTTTTTTTTTAGTACGTCTTTATCAGCAGGATAAAGGATTACTGTTACAAAGACAGGCTGCTCCATAAAACAGGAACGCTCTGGTACGTGACCCAGAGCATGACAGCAGGCCAATAAATGCAGTCGCTTATGATGTCATCTGCTCGATTACAGAGTGATTAAGCACATTACAATACCCTTTATTACATTATTCTGTAATGTATTATGCTTGCACAAGCAGGAATCCAAACTGGAAAAAAAAAAAAAAAGATTTTCTGGTAAATTAGAAACTGAGTTTGTACTGGACTTTGGACAAAATGTACATAAGTAATTTCAGGTTTTGATTGCAATCAAGTGATTTAAAGGAAGGGAAATAAAATGATCCACTTTTAAGGGATACACATTAACCACTGCTGTGAACGTAAAACTGTTTTCAGAAAGGTTCTGCTATACCAAAAATGATCAGGATTTCACAGACCTCAATCTGGCCTAACAAAAGTCAGGAGAGTCAAATTATTGGTTTGCATGAGGCAAAGAAAACAACTAAGAAGAAGATTTTAAATTACTGGACCTGGTTTAAGAACTGTCCAATGCATTTTTAAAAACTTGGATGAACTCTCAGCTTCATTGAAGAAAGGAATGATGGTCAGAAAATACTTAAATACTTGGTGAAGTTGCATTGTAAAAAAAAAATGGACAGTAGAAACCAAGCTATGATTAATAGTGACAGTAGAAGCATTTCCACGCACACACAGTGATATGAGATTTGACAGGATTGGGACTTAACAGCTGTACAGCCATAAGAAAACCATTTGGTAGTGAAACTCCTCAGAAAAAAAAAAAGGTTTTGGTTTGCTAGGGAGCATAAAGACTGGACTTTGGAGCAATGAAAAAAGGTCATGTGGTCTGATGAGACCAGATTGACCCTATTCCAGAGTCATGAGTGCATCGGGAATCAAAGGGAAGCAATGCACCAATCATGCATAGTGTCCACTGTACAATCCTCTGGAGACAGTGTTATGATCTGGGGTCGTTTCAGTTGCTCAGGTCTAGACTCAGCAACGTTATGTGGCAATAAAATGTCAAAAGTCATGTGACGACTTGAATGTACTAAATGACCAGGTTATCACATCTATGGAGTTTTTCTTTCTTGTTGGCACGGATATATTTCAGGACTTGAATAAAGGAATCATTTTCACACATGAATTTGCCTCCACATTGTGCGCTGCAATCAAAACTAAAGATGATTAAATGAAATAATAGAGTATGTGACTTTTTTTTTCCAGACATTGTATAATTGTTATTCAATTTTCAAGGTTTATTTTAATATGCACAGTACAGAACCATGTCCCAACACCCCCCCCCCCCCCCGCCCCCATACAATTAAATTCTTCCTTTGCTAATGAATACCGCTAAAAAGTAGAAATTTTTTTTATAAAAATTGTAAAAATAAATATGGGTATAAAAAGAATAGGTATATAAAAAGGATCAACATAGAATTAAGCCAGAATATAAAAAATATGCCAAATTATGAAATGAATATCAAAATATATATATATATATATATATATATATTTTAATATATATCTTTTTTATATATATATCTTTTTTATATATTTATATAATCATTTATATAATCGTATAATAGTTATACCGAAATACTGAATGTAAACGATATCATTAAAGGCGTTTATGTATCTTTGTTTGTTTTTTATTTCTTTAACTATTCAGTCTCTATAAGGACTACTGATCACAAAGTCCCAGGTTTAAACCCTGAAGAAAGCCCTTAACCCTCAACTGCTCAGATGTATAAGGAGATAAAGTGTAAATTGTTCTGCATACGAGTGCCTGAGAAATACCATAAATGTAAATATAAATGTAAATGTTAGGTCTTCTATAAATGCTGTAAATGTAAAAGAAGAAAAGAACCGGATAAGATTCAACTTACCTCAGAATGTAAGTATTCAGATTTCTATACGAAGTCAGATTAAAAACATGGACATTTCCACGTTTGTCTCTTTCTTAGCAGCAAGCTAGCCATCTAACCATAATGAGTGAGGTTTATTTTCCTCTTCACGACAGTGGTATATATTGTAGAGTCCTAGAGAGTTAGAGACTTAACAAGTCTGTTCAAGCAAATACGAACTATATTGTGTATACACAGAATAACTCATTTACAGGTAAGAGGGCTACTGTGTTTACAGCAACCATGTTGATTTGACATGACTTGCTGAACTCAGGGTGGAAGAGACAGCTACAGTATGAATGGGAATCCCTTCTAGTCGAATGGTGAATTCTAAGTCACATGACCTAACATAACTTCATGCCACTTGTGATTTCAAGTAAGAATGATGAACTTTGTGTGTTTGGTGAAAAAAAGATCAATCAAGCTATCTTTTTAGAATTAAGTTCATTAAAAATGAAGTTAAGCCTTTATTCGTCACGAGATCGGACATTATTGCAGAGTGAAATTCTTTATTCTTTGCATATCCCAGCTTTGGCTGGGGTTAGAGCCCACGGTCAGCCATTATACAGCACCCCTGGAGCAGACAGGGTTAACAAACCAACAGCAGCAACCTGGTGGAGCTGGCGTTCCAACCGCCGAGCCCCCATTTTTTTAAATGAATGGTGATCACATCCCTTTAAACCTTTTTTCAGCTTTGCATTTCATTATTTTCATATAATTTACTGACTAAATTTCCATTTGCTGCAATTTATTTAATTAGTTACGACAACTGAATATGCCCTACAACCATGTCACCGCCACAATGACGGCGTGAGACTAGACAAAGTTGCACGAAGGAATGTCAACTGTAAAGAGAAAAGAAATGAGACAAAGCACATTTCAGTCTCTCAGCAGCATGTCACTGAATTTGGTGTGTGCTCAGTCGGTTTAAAGCATTTCAGGAGCTGTGACAGACTAATATGCGCCTCACGTGTTCAATAAAAAGGTGATGACAGCCATCTTGGTTGAATGAGACGCTGAAGAAAAGCACTGGGCTCTGCAGGTGTTCCTTTGGCCTTTAATCACGGTGGCTGAGCGACAGCATGCTGTTTGTTGGGGTGATTGGGTCGGGAAAACTGGACATGGTTTTATTTTAGAGCAACAAGTTGCTGTCATAATAAGAACAACGGCAACAAAAAATGGTTTTAGATTTGTATAGCCAGTCAGTTAGTGTTCTTTTCTTTTCATATCTTTTCTTATTTTCTTTGCAACACGTCCACAACACAATGCATTATACATTAATATAGACATGATACCTTTTTTATCTTTTACCTCCTTTTTTTTATTATAAATTATTTATATCACCGATCTCAGAACTACTAAAGAATTCATTCTGATGTCATGATAAAAGTCCCCTTGACAGGAAAACGCATTCTCTTCCCTCAGAATCCTTCTCTGTTGGTTTTTGTTACAGCTGCCAGTCCAGATTTAGGCCTCCTTGTAGGCTTTGCTTAAAACGGGCTTATCTTTCGAGGGGCATGATCAGTGGACAAAAGCCCATTTAGATGTTAAAACTCTGCAGAGTTCTTTTAATACATACAAAAAAATTTTTTTAATTATATTCCTGCAAAACAAGTCCAAGTCAATTAAACGTCCCATTAACAGAACATTGTGATGGAGAAATAATAAATCCTAACAATAAAGGAAATATAAATTTTTGAGACAGAACCAGACAAGACAGACAGGAAGAGAGATGAATAAAGATGATATTTATGGATACGCTCTTTGAAGCCGAGAGAGAAGCCCAATCTGTTGAATAATACTTGAGCTATTTTCAGTGATTGGGACATCATAAAGAGAGGGCGTCTTTGGTGTATTGATAAGCTGCTCTTTTAAGTATTTAAGAGTCTTGGGAGAAGAGGAACCCAAAAGCCTGTCAAAGTGTATTTCGGAGTCCTGCTGGTATCTTTTGTCATCGCTGAATATATCGTGGCTAACAATCCACCAAGTGGATTAGGCACAGAGGATTAAACGATTTGCCGCCTGAAGTTTACTTAATACCAAACGGGTCATTAATGTTACAATATGCATAAAGAAAAGCATAAAATAAATGCATTTTCGCTCCATTTTGCTAGTTTGGAGGTTGCGCTTAAGCCACAAAGGTGTATCTAGCAAGAGATAAACGAAACAGACGAACGATTGACATCGTGTAGACTTGGTTAAATCGAACAACACACGGAGAGCGCAGAGAGCACAGAGAGGAAAAATACACAAAAGATTGTCGTTATTTCCAGTTTGAGATTGTAGCCTGGTTAAAGCAGTCAAAACTATTCATGTGCTAGTGTTGAAAAAAAAGAAGAAGAAGAAGAAAGAGGATCATAACAGAATCATAGGTACAAAAATTGTAAGCCACAAATAAAAGATAAAGGTGAGAAAATAGAAAAAGAAAAGAGAGCAGGAGCGAGAAGTAACAGCAGCTATCACACGTGGTGGTGAAATATTACACAAACGATGCACCTACCATGTTCACGTGGGGTCAGGACTGTATGTGGTACCTATACTGAAGCGAAGACTATTCCAATTGTCTTTCCACAGATTGGGTCCAGTGCTACGCAGTCTGCGGCATGCCCAGCCGCCATCTTTAATATTGGCTGGATTCAGCTGGCGATCCGCCTCTTCCCTCCATCGTCCCTTTCTTTCGTCTGCTTTCAACTCTAGCCCCCTTTTAAGACTGTTATTGAAGGGAGGTCCTCTTTTCTTACTGAAATCATATCACCGTATTGACAGGCTCCTGGGCCGCTCGATAGGAGGGCGGCGTGAACATGGAGTTCTGGCTGCTTACGCCTCACCACGCCGCTCATTTTCTGAGCATGCTCGATTCCAAACGTATCCGGCGAAAAACAAAAATTCATCCCTGATATGAGGCCTTTGATCTGATGAAGGCCTGAATTTAAAGCCCCCACTCTTTCCATCCCAAGACGTGTTTGAAGATGCCATTTTCTCAGATGTTCCATGTAATGAGATTTAGAGTGCAATGATTAATCTAGGCCAATTTTATACACACAAGGAGCTCTGCACACAAAAGACGAAGACGTAGATGGACTCTGACTGATCAAATGAAGTTTTCTCAACGCGTCCTCATTTTCGCAAATTGCAAAGGGAAAAAATGTATCCGTACTGAACAAGAGCTCGGCTGGAGCTCTTTGATCGTGGTTCCCAGAGAGCCAATTGATCTAAGAAGCCTTCGACCCTAATTTTTTGAAGTACGGCCAATCTTCATTTTGTTTTTGCGTCCGTTTTTCTTTTTTTTTTGCATGGCCACCATCCGTGCGACAATAACCGAATTTATCATCCCTTGCCCGTTTTGCATTGTTTGGCGCTTAATGCTAATCTTGTTAGCTCAGTCTTATTTCATGGAGTAGTTATAGCTAAGTCTCAAAATGGACGATGCTCTCACCTGCCTCTCCTGCTGGGTGTCTCCTCCGCCGTGATTTCCAAGATCCGCCATGACCGGACGCGGTCGCTTACTTGCCACCCCAGAGTACTTTGTAATACTCATGGATCTGTTTCAGGTCCTTACTACGGTGTTGGTAAAAGATGTGCATCTTTACTTTATGTTGAAGCTTCGGCGCTTGCAGCTGATTGGTGGACGCTGAGGACCAGATGATAGACCTTGAAAACCCTACTGTAACTATGGCAACAGACCCCACAGGCACAAGTGTTTTTTTTTTCTGCTCCTAATTGCACAGTAAACATTAGGACGTGGAGCGGGATGTGATCACAGTATGAGATGAGACTCGGCGGTGGGTGGGGTGGAGGGGGGACGGTTAGAAAAATCAAACAAGCTTTGAAAATGAAAGGACAGCTGTGCAATGCCAGTGCGGTCCATCCTGAGCGGGATAACACAAAAAAAAAAAAAAACACAGAAGGACACCGCCAATAGAACACCAGTCCTTCATACGACACTGTTAACACAACAGCAATTTACATTTATTTGTTGGTAGAGTTCAATTTAAAAGGAAATAGCTAAGAAAGGCAAAGCGAAATCGAAGAGCGAATACAGAAGGGGAAAAAATATCGGCGGAGACAGATGAGAATGGTGGAAAGAAAAATGTGGAGGGGGGAGAAGATGATATTGCCTTTGTTGGGTAATGTTATCAGCTGCTTACCTTTCATACAGATTTCACACTTGCTTGTCTGGTAGCAGCCAGGGTCAGAGGCAGCAAACTCTTCCCACAATGCCCGATTTTCCATTCAAAACATCCTTGGTGTTGCCTGCCACTCGCATTTGCGTAGACGCCACCGCACTTTAAGCAAATTCGCTATACACACTTTGTGTTGTTCGCCGGACCACTCATCCCGCTGCTTTCAGGATCGCATTGGCTGGCGGTGGAGGGCTACCAAAGAGACGGTTAGGATCCCGCACGCTGCATGTACAAAAACAGAACAGTGACTACCGAAGAAGGGAAAAAAAACGAAAAGAAAGAAAGAAAGAAAAAGAAAGAAAATCATTGGATAATATAGCAGCTGGCCTCAGCTAGGCTCAGTGGCTCCATACCACACACACCGGAGTTGAGGGCTCATCTGTTAGGATCCTGGGGTTTGGGGGGCTGGTGGGGTCATTCTGTACTAGGGGAGAGCGAAAACCTACATGTTGAAGTACGACAGCTCGTTTCGATTAAATATTTAAGGAATGCTTCGAAATTAGAAACATCCAACTAAATTTGACAGACATTTGAACCGCAACTTACTCACGCAACATTGTGTGTTGAACAGCTACTCATTTTTATTTACATATACAGTTATTTATATTAAGGTATGATTTCTTACAGGACATACTCATATTATTTATTATATGATATCTATTTGTAAATAATACTCTTAATCTACAAGCTCTAAAATTCATAAACTATGAATCATTTGTTTTTCGTGTTGAAAAGCCAAACGAATGTGATTCTCAATTTAGTTAATTACTCAGCAGTTAAATGCAAATACAAGCCACAAATATGCAAGCAAGCAACTCCTTTTTCTTTAAAAAAAATTATGTAAATTCATAAAATTCATGTAAATTTTGACCTTTTTTCATGTAATGCAGTGTCTGAGGCGAGACTCAATTTTATAATTTATTTTTTTATTTTACTTCTAGGCACAAGTGATTTAACATAAATCAAGACAGGACAAATGACTTAAATGCTAGATGTTTTTTTTCCCCTTCAGAAATCACTTTGAGAGCAGCAAACCAAGACAATATACGTTTATGTAAATGATCCTCCTTTCATTTTCACAAAGATGCCAAATCTGAATGATTAAATCTCTGATATGTGTGTACAGTATGTCTCTCACCTATCGTTGCAAAGACAAATGATAAACCTGGAATAAAAAGGTTTGATGAAAGATTCCAAATCTGATGGAAGATAAGATAACTTAAGATCAAACTTAAGGACTGTAATGTGATGTGACATCAAAAGGTGTTTAAAAATGGGTGGCAAAAGGAATGTGAGTGTGCCAGAGATAGCATTCATTTCTCAGATAATATCAATCACACGTCATATCACAGCCTGTAACAAATAGTGTTACTTCTCAAAAAAAAAAAAAAAAAACTCATTTTGATCTTATTTCACCTCAAAGATCTAATAATCAATCAATCTGTGTGGGTCGCTGTAACATACACATTGTTCACAAGTTAGTGTGTTCTGCTTTTTACATCCTTTAGTATTTTCACTCAGAGCAGAAAGAAGGAGCAGAAATCTGAGCAGAGCACCATGTGAATAAAACGGGCTCATTACGAGGTGTATCTAGACCTGGGGAATAGATCTGAGGTTATGGTGCATCATTGATTTGAAATCAAGGAAGGACAAGGATGCTCAGTTCTCCGAATCAATTTTGCATAACATTACAAATGGAGCAGCTTTGCATCTAGTCCATCCCCCATGATGTCTGGATAAAGTGGAAGAACAAGGCTTTCTCTATTGAATTTAATAAACAGAACAACGATTCAAAATGTAAAATTAAAAACAAGATATTTTTCTCAAATGAAAAGCAAAATGTGTTTGTATTCTTCTTCTTCTTCTTCTTCTTTTTTTTGTAAATTATACAGTTTTAATGTTTGGTCATTTAGTTATTTCCAGAAACAAAATAGTCGGTCTGTGTCCCTTTATTTATAAATGATCTTGTACTGTATGGCTCAACCTCTGGATAAATTCCCAATAAAATGTCAAACACAGTGGGTTAAACTCATAGACACTTCTTCTTAGACCCAGGTCACTACGTATACTTATGATCAGGAACAATTATGTATATATGTCCAGTATATATCCAAGATTCAAAGAACTTTATTACTCCTAGGGGGAAATTGCTTATTCTTGGAAAAGAAGAGAGGAAAAGATTAATAAATTAGACAAGAAGAAGGGAAAAAAAGAAACAGTAAATGCCATATTGCGAAATAAAAACTTTTAAATACCTTACTGCAAACTAAACATAATTCAATATACTGTACAGATATTGCACATGGAAGGGAAAAAGCAAAAGGTATTGCACAAATTATACAGGTATCAGAGATTGCACTTGAAAAGTGGTCTGGCCTGAGAGCATTGGTAAATATTGCACAAATTATACATGTACTTAATATTGTATTATTGTACTGACAGTTACTATTTGCATATTGTACACATTACAGAGAAGAGTTATATAATTTTATAAAATATATATATCAAAATTTTTACTGATCCAAAGGATTGTCTTTTATCCCTCTGCCATCAGGAACTGTTCATGCGTATATGCATGTGCATATGAAGACTAGTGAGTGACGCATGCATAAAATGCCTCACACTCTGTAAAACATTCTCGGCACCAGAAATCAACCCACATCTCACTTACTCTCCATTTCTGCTATTCAGAAACAGAAACAGCACACCGAGCTCAGGTTTCCATCCCAAGCTGAGCTCCTCTCAGTCTCTTCTCCCCATCTTTATTCTGTTATTCTGCAGCTCCCCCTCCCTATCCGAGCTGTCTCCCACTCTCCCAGAGGTGCTTGTTTATTCCTCCCTTCAGGCTGTAAGACTGAAGCCTGGGCCTACCATGAAAGAGCGCACACACAACAAGGGGAGATTAAAGGACACAGAGATATAAGCAGTGCATCTGACCGAACCATCTGTGCTACTGTTTTTTTTTTTTTTTTTTAATCTTGCACTCATATATTATTGTAAGAAAAGAAAAAAAAAACATATAGGCTACAGCAGGCATCATGCACGACGTTATACAGTTAGGATTTAGATGCAGAGATATACAATTGGGCAAATGTACTCCTGGAAACATGAAATGACAAAAAAAGAGGGGGAGTAGTCATGTTTGATCAGACAGACAGAAGATATCATTTAATAATAGCTAGAGAGGGGGAAGAGAGAGAGAGAGAGAGAGAGAGAGAGAGAGAGAGAGAGAGAGACTTTGATGGGATCAAGATCTATTTAGAACCAAAATAACATACATATGAAAAGTGTGTATATTATATAAACTGTGCAAAAGACATAAAAACCAATGTGAAAGAAAAAAAAGATGAAGATGGTGAGAAGGAAATTTTTAGATAGATAGATAGATAGATAGATAGATAGATAGATAGATAGATAGATAGATAGATAGATAGATAGATTGATAGATAGATAGATAGATAGATAGACAGATAGACAGACTTTATTATTTTAACTCTTACTGTGCTGAAATGTAAGCACTACACAACAATGAGTACTTGCATAAATAAAAGAAGGGACGTACCAAAATAGAAGACGGTCTTAAAAAGTTTCATTTTAAATAAATTATGATGTAATGCTTGTTTTACCTGTCAGCTGTATGCTACTGTTGTGGCATGATTCTTTTTTTTTTTGACAGTGGTGATAGTATTTGGTTTGTGATGTCCAAAAACACACATGACCACGTTACATCTGGCTGTTCTGGCAGGCTGTAAACAAACCTGAAGGTCAGACGGCTGTTGAGTTATTGAGCGCTCCACAACAAAGACACAGGGAAAGCTGAAATTCAGAAAGAGAATTCATTACTTTGAAAGATGACATGCAGGTTTTGTGGATATTGTTGTTATTTTCTTTATATGAAAGCTATTTGTACACAACTATCAGAGTGGAGACACCCCTGTCTCCACTACTACAGGGCCTGAGCGGATATATTTTTCATCATGTTTAGATAGTCAACACCATGAGGATTTCAGATTTGTATTGTGTTTTAGGATGTTTTGTATTATGTACGGCAAGAAAGCTTAGACAGGATATACATTGAAAATCTGTCCCAGTAACGCATTCACTCTGCCTTATGTAAAAATAATCATAGATTAATATTTATACCATCTATAAAATGTGAAAAGGTGTAGGCTTTACCGCACCTTGCATATAAGAGTATAAAAAAACCAACACTGCAAACATGACAGTCCGAGGAGCCATTAAATGGAGATAAGTAAGGATAATTCCAAGCGCCCCTGACTATACATAGCATTTGAACATTAACATTATTTAGTATTAATGTATTGCTGTATGGCGGCACGGTGACGTAGTGGTTAGCACTGTTGCCTTGTACCTCCAGGGTCCAGGATCAGTTCCGCCTTGGGTCTGTCTGCATGGAGTTTGAATGTTCTCCCTGTGCTTGGTAGGTTTCCTCCAGGTATTCTAGTTTCCTCCCACAGTCCAAAGACATGCAGCTTAGACTAACTTTTGTTCCCAAATTGCTCGTAGTGTGTTAATGTGAGTATGTATGTGTGTGTGCCCTGCAATGGATTGCCGCCCCATCCAGTATGTACCACGCCTCATGCCCTAAGTCTCCTGGCATAGGCTCCAGGTGCTCTGCGACTCTATACACAGGATGAACTGGTATAGACGATGAGCATTGCTGTGTTAGGGCCACCCAACACTAGGTTCATGTCCCACCCCTTGCCCACTCATTCAAAACACCTCTCAACAGGCAATTACTGAGAAGATCGCTGTACTACATAGAATACCAAAGCTGGTCCTGGACTACCCCATGTACTGATTTTTCTGTGTGTGTATTTTTACAGCTAATTAGCCAGTTAACCAGCCTTGAAGTCAGTGTGTTAGAACAGGATAGTTGTTGGGGTGGTCACAGTGGGGAAAGGATAGATGGGGTGAGGATGACGTGGAACACATGTGGGGTGACTATAGCAAAGTGAGAGTTTAATATCAGATAATTACATTTCAAAATGATTAAAGTGAATAAAAAACTGACCTGATATATCTGAACTCCGTGGCGGCAGGGTGGCTTAGTGGGGAGCACTATCGTCACGATTTGATTCCCGTCTCAGGTCTGTGTGCATGGAGTTTGCAAGTTCTCCCCATGCTTTGGTTTCCTCCCAGTCTAACGATATGTAAATTAGGCTAATTGGCATTCCCAAATTACCCATAGTGTATGAATGAGCATGAGAATGTATGTTTGCCCTGCGATAAATCAGCACCCCGTCCAGGGCTCCTCATGCTTGATGGGTTCCCTTCAGGTACTCCAGTTTCTTCCCACAGTTGAAAAACATGCTAAGTTCCATCTCCAAATTGCTTTGTGTGTGTGTGTGTTGCCTTGTATCTCCAGGGTCCAGGTTCAGTTCCGCCTTGGGTCTGTCTGCATGGAGTTTGAATGTTCTCCTTTGATGTGTGTGTGTGTGTGTGTGCGTGTGTGTGTGTGCCCTGCAATTGATGGAAGTGAAAAGTGTTATTTTGTACTCTAAACGTGTGAACATTCATTGAGTTTTACTCTTAGTTGTGAGATGTTGCATCTCATAGTGCCTGTTGCAGCAAGGAAATCGCAATGACACACAGCGAAGAGGTTACGATGGGTACACCTTGGCATTGCTGAGCACTGAGTCAGAGACAGGTCTATGCCAATTCATCCTTTTAATATGATGTGGTTGGGGGCAGAGGTATGAGTTATCTGACTGGCATTTTCAATCACAGGCTTGTACCAAGTACAACCCCCAGTTCTGAAAAAATGAGTCCAATGTAGAAGGGTAAAAATGTGCAATTCATTGAATGACCACTAGGATGAGGCTTCAAAAGATACCTCACATAAGGAACCCCAATGTTAAAATGTCCAACTTTACAACAGAAATAAACAATTGCAGCCTGGAACAAAAAAGGGTTTTGTCTTCATAGCATGGCTCAGTGGCAGATTTCTTGCCTGCCATGTGGAAGACGACGGTTCAACTCCTTCCCAACCCCCCGCCGGTCTCACAAGCCCGGATAAAATGAAAGAGGTTGCATCAGGAAGAGCATCCTGCATAAAACCTGCGCCAAGTTTTGTGTGGATCGGATGGTCCGCTGTGGAAACTCCTTTGATGGGAGCAGCCGAAAGACTAATAGCAACAGCTAGATTTCCCCTCATGAGAGTTTTTATGTAACGCATCAGTTAAAATTATATTAAGTGATGAAGTTATTCATAAATGGCGGATTTGGCTGAATTAAGTGGCAGTTGCATTGCAAGTGTCAAATCGCTAGCTGTGTGCCATCATAGACCAAATGAGTTAAACCTAACACAAGAAATGTAGGAGGGTACCGAAGGGTACGGATAATGGAGTTCAATCAAATGCAAAGTAATGTTAGCAAATGAATTAATATTAGGTACCTTAGCATTTAAGATAAGCTAAGGCTAGGCAAATCAAACTCAGTTCACTTCGATCTTTTTGCTCATTTATGGATTAACTGGGGGTGGCACGGTGGCCTAGTGTCTAGCACTGTTGCCTCCAGGGGTCAGGCTCGATTACCACCTTGTGTCTGGGTGTATGGAGTGTGCATGTGTGCTTGGTGGGTACTCCGGTTTCATGTCCAAGGAATGCAGATTAGGCTAATTGGCATTCCCAAATTGTATGAAACGTAGTGTGTGAAAGAGCTTATGACTGTGCCCTTCCAGGGTGTACCCCACCCCCATGACCCTGTACACGGGATAAAGCAGAACAGATGATGAGTGAGACAGTGGATTAACCAGGACTAGGCGGAAGCAGATCCTGCTAAGGTGGTGACGACCAGAGCTCCCATAGTCGAGCTTCAAAACCGTTTCTTCAGAAAAGTCCAGGTCTTTTTTTTTTAAATACAGTGCACGGTTTGTACACAGATGGAAAAAGAGGGAAAATGTGAAGGGTTGTCTTTACTAATCTATGTTCCTTTAATCTACGTACTGTATGTCTACACACAGTTGAAGCCCACCTGAATATCCAAAAATGCCTAGTCTAAAAAGTGAATTTTGCATAACGTGACCTTTAAATCTCACTTTGCAATGAAAAAAATATGCTGGAGCAGGGGGAAACAAACACTAAAATGTGCAGGGCAGAGGAAGCCCCAGGACCAGGACTGGACACCTGTGATCTATTACATGAACCATATAAAAGAATTCAGGAAATATTGCGACGACACAGCGCCCCCCTGTGGATATAAAAAATCGTCTTAGAGATTTGCTCTAAATTTAATAGTACATAAGTAACTTACATAAAATCAGGAAGATAATGAAATCGATATCAACATTTTACAAATCCTACACTATTTAAGGCATTATTAAAGCCAGCGTGTGTGTTTATGACAACAGATGTACCGTCCTTAATTAACATTCAATATTTACATTTTAGTGGGTCAAATTAACGTAATAAAGAGTTAACTTTAAACCTTACTCATCCTGAGTAAACTCTTAGTATTTAACGGATGACATAATACTTTAAATACACAAAACGAGTAAATTCTGAAACAGTCGTGTTTCCTTTAAATTGTGTCAGGGACCCCAAAACGGCGCAGGCGCGGTGGCCAAGTGGTAAGGCGTCGGTCTCGTAAACCGAAGATCGCGGGTTCGAACCCCGTCCGTGCCTTTTTCTTTGGTCTACCACAAATTTACATGCCAGAAACGTGTCAGAAGCTCAATACTAATCATTGCAAAATATTAACATTAGACCAAAAACAGTATCAGGAAAAGCTGTTCAACTATTTCATGCAAGACGAAAATTATCTCCAAACCACACAAAAACATCGTTATACATTGTTTAGCTGTCTAAACTCTATAACTATTTCTGAGTGTGGAATGATTTTGGCATTTCTTAATTTAAACCTTGATTTAGAGACTGGTTTCAGGTCCTCCAATGTATGAAACATAAAGATATTATTATAAGCGTGAATTCTGTACAATGTACAGACAAAATCTTGTTTTTATTTATTTAGATTTTTGTACCAGAATTTACTTTTTAAAGTGTTTTTATTATTATTTATTTTATACATAGTATATATTTATACTAAATCAGCTGCATTTTTTAACCAGGCTTAACTGTTCAGGAAAATCTATTTTTTTATGCATTTTTGGTAATTACCATTAAATATATTAGACCTGAAAATGAATACACACATTTTATTTTTTCCTTCTCCACATACAATATATATATATATTTTTTTATTTTATTTATTTATTTTTTATCATTTTTACTACTGTTTTAAGTAATATGAGTCATTTTGGTGTACATAATGTCTGTTGATGATAAGTATATTTATTCTAAAAATTTTCTTCACAATTATCATATTTTATCTATTAAGGGAAAGCACTTACAGCATTTGACAGATGCCCTTATCCAGAGTGACTTACAGTACATTTTCATCTGATTAGACATATAAGCAGTTGAAGGTTAAGGGCCGTTATCAAACCCTGTTTTCGAACAACCTCCAGTTGTAACAATTTTGTACAAATGACAACCATTGCATTACAGGATTTTTGTCAATGCCGTCAGACATTAAAAGATACATTTCATTTGTTGTTTTTTTCTTGATAACATAGGCTTTGTCTAATAATCATGTTATTTTTTTGGTAACTGTCATATAATTATTTCAAAATTCAAATCAGCACTATTTAATAGAATTTAATTCTGATAAAACCTGGCTTCTTCTATGTTATTACAAAAATAATCCATCCTTGCTTTTTACTTTTAAACAGTAACATAGTAATCTCATTAATAAAATCTTCCTTAATGATAATAAATGTATTGTTTCATTAGAAATACTCTATTGTGGGAGCAATTTACTTAAAAAACTAATGCAATACAGTACAATACATAAACACAAAATATTCCTATCTGATGGTTTTGTCACACATCTGACAGTGTTGACATCTCTCTCTCTCTCTCTCTCTCTCTCTCTCTCTATCTATCTATCTAT
>JAQMYK010000023.1:36218188-36233863 GCA_030014345.1 Clarias buthupogon
GTTAACAAATAGCGTATGTGTAGCATATTTATGCCGCAAAACTTTATACTACTACTACTACTAATAATAATAATAATTATATATAATATAATCTATATATATAATTATATATAAATATATATATAAACATTTTAAACTGTTTAACTGATAGTAATAATCAGTCAAAATTCATTCTTTCGGTTAACGGTTAAACGGTCAATATGAGCATTCCTAATTACAGGTATAAAAATGAAGCAGTGGGTTTTATATAACGTCGTCTTGTGTGTCATATTTACGACTTTATAGGATTTCCATGAAAACTAAATTGTTTGAATGATTGATCTATGTATAAATCATTTTGTGTGTGTGCAGTTGCAGATATGGAACAGCTTTATGAGAGTTGGCTTCAGTCTCAGAAGCTCGGCAGTAGTGAAGAGAGCTCAAGCAGTGTTGCTAAGGAGAATGGAAAGCAGATTCACATGCCCACGGACTATGCAGAGGAAGTGGTAAAGAAACATTCCCCTCCACCCCCTCCACTCCAAACCAGACTGTCTGACTGATTTTCCATTATTACTGAATAAGGTCCACCAGAATTGTGGTGAAATGCAATTCCCTGCACAGGTGCAAAATGGAAGATGATTTTTTTTAATGGCCCTTTGTAAAATTGCTTGTTAACATGATGAGCTTTGGTCTTGTGTCTTTGCTTCACTAGGCTAGCAACCATTGTTGGCTGTGTGGGAAGAACTGCAACAGTGAGAAACAGTGGCAGCAGCACATCAGCTCGGAAAAGCACAAGGATCGCATGTTTAACTCCGAGGACGACCAGATCGGCTGGCAATATCGGTTCCCTACAGGAGTTTTCAGAGTCTGTGACCGGTGAGTTCGGTTTCAAGCACCTTCATCTAAGTTTATTTATTAATTTTTTTTGACCTGCGTGTTTTAATGGACTGCGTGTGTTTCCTGGCTACAGGTTTCTCAAGGGCACGTGCCCAGATGAAGAGAAGTGTACCATGGCCCACGGCGAGGAGGAGCTGAAGGAGTGGATGGACCGCAGAGAATTCCTTTTGATGAAACTCACCAAAGCCCGAAACGATCACTTGATAGCGCCAAATGATAACGATTTTGGCAAATATAGTTTTCTGCTTAAAGACATTTAAGTAATTTTTTTTAATTATTATATTCCAGAAATGTGCCAGACATGTTTAAATATTATGTGATGGGAATACAGTGTTGAAGTGAGCTCGTGTGAAGCTCCCTGAAGTTCAAGAGAGCTTGTGGCCCTTCCTTTTCTCTCTCTCTCTCTCTCTCTCTCTCTCTCTCTCTCTCTCTCTCTCTCTCTCTCTCTCTTTCTGAGTGATGTTAATGGAAAACACGAAGCTGCTAAATTATGGCTTCGCAGAGAAGAGAGAGGAATTATTAATTATAATCACATTCTATGTTCCAGCTTAGTAAGTGTTTAACTATGGGCCTCAGTTCAGACTCCTTGACTTGTATTCAGGCCAAAGACACCAAAGAAGAGAAAAATACACTATCAGTGATATAGTGGTACTATTCGGTCACATGATCACAACAGGCTTATGCGAATATGCTGGGTCGGCTTTCCTTACATATTTTAATTTGCGTTGATGTTTACATAAGCTTTTTCTGTAATATATAGCTTTCTTTTACTTTTCCTGGCATTAGCATTAAATTAGCCTGTTGGTAACGATAATATGTGCCGTTTCCGGAAGTGTGTAATGCGTCTGTCGTGTGACATGAGCATGAGAAGTCAACCTTAAGCAGTATATGAGGGACGAGGCTAATTTAAGCGAGATGGTTTTGAATGTAGTTTTAAATAACTGGAGTTCAGTTATATTTCTTTTCTGCACTTTTTTTTTTTTTTTTTTTTTGTCCTCTGTTTTCCAGCCTTGTTTAAAAAATTTAAACGTTTTCTAGCTTACGTTCCCATTCTATATATATATTTTATGTTCTGATTTAATCACAAGCAACAGTCATTGTGCAAGTACCAATGCTGCTAGTGATGATTTAAAACTGATCTGTAAAAGATGCACAATTTACTAAGATCCAACCCCAAAAGGTTCCAAGGTTTTCCCCTTGTTGAAGTCTTTATCATTGCTGTGAAATCACAGAGACGGTGTAGGTTTCACTCTGCAAACCGGAAAAAAAAAAAACATTGTAATCCTTATTTGCATGCGTAACGCATGTTTTACATTCAGTCTACAAAAAAAATATTTTTAAGATTATTATATTATGGGTATGGCTTATAATCGTCATACCTATGTGCAAGAAAGTATTACTGTTAAATTCCAGGATCTCTAATCCCCTGGACCTGCCAAAGGGGCCAGTGTTTGTGTATTATTCTAGGCACCTCATTTTCCTGGTTTGATCCGATTTCAGTCTTTAATAAGATATTATTTGTGGTTATGTTTGAAATTACAATCAATGTCCTGGATTGAACTCGGGCCTTGTAGTCTGTATCAGAATCTCAGACTTCAATCCATTTTTAAAGCATTGTCACTCCATTGCGCCTCCTCTTGAGCATTTGTTTGGTTGCGTTTTACAGGTTTCCCACCTCACACACGACAACTGCTTATGATAAGACTGTCATTCTTTAACATTTCATTTAATTCACTTTTCCATACTATGTTTATTACATTAACAGTTTCATCTGTCTGGCATATTGAGTTGAGGTCCTTAATGAAAGACAACACAGTGTTTGGAAATCAAAACCTTATCCAGTCAGACAGAGCCATTTGGAGGTCAATATTTTTTTTTTTATTATATATATATATATATATATATATATCAGCCCCCCTCCCCCCCTGAATAAAACAGAACATGTTCTTAATTGTACTCTGTTCTTTGTCTTTTTCCTAACATCACACCTTAATCAAGTCACAGAACCATCTTTCACATGAAATATGAACATTAACCAAACCCATGATTAAGAACAAATCACACTTTATTCCTTCATACAAGAAAATTAACAATTTCTCACAAATTTATACTGATTACTTTCAGCATGACAAATTTGAAAGACCTATAAAATTTTTTTACATATCCTTCAAGCAACCTTATCCACTGTAGTTCCATACAGAAATGTGCTCAGCCACCATAACGATCACCTCTGGGACCTTTCACACACTTCGAACCCAGTCACTGGCGTTCATTCACGATGGCTTCTTAGCAGATCTGAACGACAACAGGTGCATCTTGTGCCAAATTACATGTAGTTAGAAATTAAATACAAATCTCATTTCTGTGCTCAACAAAAAGTAGACGGCAGAGTTCATTAACTAGGAATGAAAGGTTTCATCTGCACACAAAGCTTTCTGATGGCGAGACTGAGTGTGAAATCAAAGACTCGAGTCACGAACGACTGATTTACTTGACATTATAAATGGATTGTTGAATCCGGACACTATCAATTTTTTTCCATCAAGCTTGTGCACGCATTTTCTTTAAACCAGAGCCAGCTCTGGCGAGTTCTTCTACAACAGCACAACGAAAGGTATCTGTACCCAAGGACATAATTAAGCAAATAAATGTCGGCTAGTTGTTAAAAAACACACAAATGCGTCAGTTTCACATTATAACAGGATTCAAACGGACAACCATAAAGTGCATAAAACATTCAACCTATGGGTGAGACGACTTTAAAAGCAGCTGGACATATACATGCGTTAGCTTTGTTTCTTCTGCATTTAACCTGAAACCATTTCTCGGTTATATGTTTGTAATATATCAAAGAAATCCGATTCCTCCATGGACCAAGAATATGTTCCATCCAAAGAGAACATTTAATTAGCTGTGGCTCTCTGTGCCAACAGGAGCGAGTTTGCTTTTAAGGTCTGCCCGAGGAACACGGGCAGAATACTGCACCAGGAGGAAAGGCTCTTTGGTTTCACCTTCGCCAACGATACTCTCCTCATCCTCGCACTGAGTGAACCGTTGTAGGCGCAAGTAGCACCAGCAGCCGAAGATCAGCGCTCCCAGGGCGGCGATGGCGATCAGGGTCACTATGATCGTCACGACGCCAGTGGTGGGGCTGTGGTCCATTATCGACATTTTCTATTAATGAATTCAGTCTTTTCCCAATCTTCAAGATTCCTGGTGGAGTGCGGTTTTTCTGGGGATGATCTTAAAGAATCTGGTTTGAAAAGAGGAAAAGTAAATGGCATATGGTTAGAGAGTGATGCAGATAAAGGCATAAGATGCATAGAAGTATAATTCTATTTGTATATATTCTTCTTCAAACTGTAATCTGTATAGTTACTGTTAAAGATTTACCAAGCTAATATACAGCACAGCAAATACAACAGTAGGAAGATCAGCCATAACATTAAAACCACCAAGGTTTTGGGCTCCCTTGTGGCACAAGGATGTTGGCAGAATATCTGGCCTCCGTGGACCATACTTGATTGTCTGGCACATCCCATGAGTGCTTGACTGGGCTGATATATGGGAAATTCACAGGCCAGTTTGGCAGCCCTGGGCTGTTGGACCCAATGCGCCGCAGGTTGTGGTGCAATGGGGGTCCTGGTACCTTTTTATGGCCAGTATCCCTTTTTCAGCAATTTCCACTTCTCCTTGAAATCAGACCAGATGGGCTGGCTTTTGTTGGGGTAAATCATTATACAAATAAAACTGAATTGAATTGTTCCCCACAGCCATGGGTGCCCATGATCCTGTCACCAGATTTCTGGTATGTAAACCCACCTAATATTGAGTAGGTCCCCCTCCCTTTTCCACAAAAAACAGTAATGACCTTCTCACAGTAGCTACATTTACAACATCTCATTTGACAAGGGCCGTATAGTAATAGCTAGAGGACTCAGTCGGAGCAACTCCATCACTACAGCTCTTGTGGGATGTTCCTGGCCTGCAGTGGTCAGGACATACCAAAAGTGATCCAAGGAAGGAAAACCGGTAACTGAGACAGGAGCATGGGTGGCCAAGGCTCACTGATGCGCATGGGGAGTAAAAGGCTGGCCCGGGTAGTCTGATCCAATAGAAGCGCTAGTGATTCAAGATTCAAGATTCAAATGTCTAGTGTCTATCAAACTGAGGATACGGTTGATGCTGGTTGTGAAATAAAGGTGTTATCGCTGATCGGTGTAGTTGGTGATCAGTGTTATTTGCCGATATAAATCTTTAACACTTTTTGATGGCACTAGATTTCGGAGCTTGGATGTGGGAATTTGTGTTCATTGAACCGTGAGAGCATTCAATTTGTGGAAACAGCTTGGTGGGGAACCAGATATAAGGTGTCCACAAACTTGTGGTCATAGTGTACATTTGTTTGGGCGGCACAGTGGCGTAGTGGTTACATTTAGGCAGACGGTCTTATCCAAAGCGATTTACACAAGGGCTTTGTAGATTGTCATTGGATAGATCCTTACCCTGGTTACTATGTTACTAACTAAGTACCATCTGTTGGAAAGGATTTTTTTTTTTAAACCCAAATATCTCTTAAACAGACAGGTCTTTAGTCGTCGCTTAAAGAGTGCCAGTGTCTCGGCTGTACGGAAGTTCATTTCACCACATAGAAGCCACAACAGAAAACAATCTGTGCTGGAGGACTGGAAAGAACATGGTGCAGTGCGGGGTGTGATTAGAACTGAGAGGTGTAGGAGAACTGTGGATAGCACTATCGACCTGGACATCAATCTGGGGGTCTGTGTGCATGGAGTTTGCATAATACTTGGTGGGTTTTCTCCAGGAACTCCGGGTTCCTCCAACAAGTACAAAGCCATGCAGATTTGGTTAATTGGTAGAGAAGGAGGGGAAAAATTCTCTCATCCAGTTACAAATTGCAATTCTTTTGTGTGGCGATTCACATAATCGCTATAGACTCGGAAACTGATTGATTTATTTTTTTTACCTTTATGATAGCGATGAACAAAATGAAGTCAAAAATCGCGTCAGTAGAGGACACGTGTATGTTGTACATCATCACGGTTGAGTTTTTAGACTTTGGAGGCATTTGAGGAGGTAAAAAATCTTCGTTTCTTTTAATTCTATAGGCAAACTATTAAGGCGGTATGGTGGTGTAGTGGTTCGCACTGTCACCTTGCACCTCCAGGGTCCGTGTTCTATTCCCAGCCAGGCTCGATTCCCGTCTCTGTGTGCACGGAGTTTGTATGTTCTCCCCCTGCTTGGTCGGTTTCCTCCCACAGTCCAAAGACATGCAGATTAGGATAATTGGTGTTCCCAAATTGCCCGTAGTGTGTGTATGTGTGTGCGCCCTGCGATGGATTGGCACCCTGTCCAGGGTGTATCCCCGCCTCGTGCCCTAAGTCTCCTGGGATAGGCTCCAGGCCCCCGGTGACCCTGAATACAGGATAAAGCGGTATAGAAGATGAGTGAATGAGAGGCAAACTATTTACACACTTTGATCCTGGTGTGGTAGGAGTGAATTATTTGCCAAGTTTGTTAAGGAATAATAATAATTACAGCATGGGACAGAGATGCGTTAAACTCTTTTATTTGATGTTACAGTAGATTGTATATGTATTGTGATGGTATCGTATCGGCGGAGGTGACTGGTGATTCCCATCCCTACTGATTAGCCTGAAGTGTGTGAAGGTGTGTGTGAATGTTTACTGGATTGGTCGTAAAAATGGGAATAAATACAATGGTCTCCACAGTCCCTAGCTGGACTAAAGAGTCTCCTGGATGGATGCATTGAGTGTGTACTTTTGACTGCTGATGCTCTGAGCCGCCATATTGGTTTGACGTAACAAATGAGGAAGTGAAAGCGACCAGAAAGGGGAGGAGCGTTCTAAGGGGGCGTTCTCATTTCTTTTCTTTTTTCTCCCCCCCCCCCCAATCAGAAGACATAAATTGCATAACAGTTACGACCTCTAGTCTAATAACATCGTGCATGCGTCGATATGAAAGAGTTAAAAGTGAATCCCTAATACATCATCATCATCATCATCATCATCGATTGTCTCTGTAGGCGTTATGGAAAGAAACTCCGCTGCAGGGAATCAGTGTGAGCATATACTGTACTGTATGTACTGTACATGCAGCATAGAGATAGCATAACGGTTCACACGCGAAAAAGCCATAATTTTGTGCAATAAATGAATAAATAAATAGATAACATAACTCGGTTTCCCCGCGACTGGGGCATAAACGAGCCGTTAAATCTGCGCGTGCATCACATCACACACTCACCATGTTATAAAGACTCCGCGAGCCGCGAGGGAGACATGATCCCATGAGCTGATGCGCTATTTGCCGTGCAGGTAAATCGTGTTACCGTGCAGAGACGAGCATGGCTGAAAAACCCGACAGCGTCAAGAACACAAACATTTCCCCACCAAGATGAAAAAGGAAGCGCGTGCATGAGGCGTCACTTCAGAGGAAATGAGATCACAACTGCAGCTCTGCTCCACCGAGCCAATTAAATCCGTGCGCGCGCCTCGAAGTGTGTGTGTGTGTATAAAATGAGGGTGTCCTGCACAGTGGTGCATATGTCAGTGAAAGAGGGAGAGAAAATGATTGGGTGTCACGTGCTCGCGTGTGGTTCTGATGGAGCTGGTATGAAAATCGCATGATGACCCCGTATCAGAACTTCTTCACATCTGTATGCTTGGATGTATCTTAAAAAGTTACCATTCTCTACCTTCCCACTATGAGCCCAACCGGGCACACACTGAGCTCCATGAACGCATGGTGTGTCCAGATTAGAGTAAAGTAGAGTAGGACAGAGTGCCTTTATTGTCAATGTAAAGAAATTTGTTCCATTTACAGCATTTAACAGGCACCCATATCCAGAGAGACTTACATTTTTAAGTTTTACATTATACATCTGAGAATTTGGGGTTAAGGGCCTTGCTCATGGGCCCAACAATGACAATTTGGTGGTATTGGGGTTTGAAACTGAAACCTTAACAGGGACTGTAGCCCAATGCCTTAACCACTGAGCTACTACCCAATGACACCGCAGCAGACATTCGTCACAATTAGAAATATCAAGCATATAGCATGAAGCTGTGCACTTATAAAAGTGATCTATGAAATCAAGGAAATAAATTGAATAAATGAAATGTGCCGACTGATTTAAAACCATTACTGCTCTGGGGAGGAAATTTTTTTTTTTTTTTTAAATCCTGGTTTTGTGACACCTGTAGCATCCCCCTGAGGGCATCAGTTGAAAGTGTGAATGTTCAGGTGAAAGCAGTCAGTGGAGATTTTAAGGGCCCTAGAAAGAAGCCTGGTGCTTGCAATCTCTTCTACAGAGGGAAGAAAATAGCAGATGATTTTTTTGTACTGTGTTTACCACTCTTTGGAGTACCTTTTTGTCTGCTGCAGAGCATCCGGCGTACCAATACACACAGTCACACAATACACAGTGATGCTCTCACTGTGTAGTGGAGTGGTAAAATGTGGCCAGAAGCTTCTCACTCAGATCGCTCTTTTTCAACAGCCTGAGAAGAAGTCAGCTGTCCTGCACAGATCCCTGACTGAAACCACCCCCCCCACACTGAACATCCTTACGTGACCATTGTGGTGGATCTTTTTTGCAGGGAATATCATTACTGGGGATGGCACAGTGGCTTAGTTGTTAGCACTGTCGCCTTGCACTTCCAGCGTCCGGATTCAATTCCCGCCTCAGGGTCTGTGTGCATGGAGTTTGCATGTTCTCCCCGTGCTTGGTGGGTTCAAAGCCGTGCAGATTAGGCTAACTGGTGTTCCCAAATCGCCCATAGTGTGTGAATGCATGGGTGAATGTGGCCCAGAGGTCCTACCGCGGTCGTAAAAATGGGAATAAATACAAGGGTCACCATTGGCCTCCACGGTCCCCAGGTGGACTACAGAGGTTCCTAAATCCGAAATAACAACTTAATACTATTTTAAAAGTGAAGGAATTATATTTATTAGCTGACAACTATTGTCTTGTACAGTTGTTATGTTGCAATTTAATAATGAAAAATAATCCCCATAATTCTCACGTGTCTGAGGTCACCACAAAAGCTGTGAATGTATAAAAAATGATTAAACTGCACATTTACAGTTGTCCTCCTCCGTACAGTGTTTCACGAACATAAAGTAGTTTGTGGGTTTAATAAAGCCCTAGGGTTTAGTATAATAACTGTGTTACAGTACAGACAATCAGAGGCATGGTGTGTGGCCTTCAGAGGTGGGTTTAGTGGGAGGAGCTTCCGAGGGGGCTTTCCTGGAAACCACGTGACAAAACGCGGAAGTTCAGTAAACACCAAAAGACTCGGGAAATAATGCCACATTAGCCTGTTGTTTTGTTCGTGTTCATCTCTAATCCGTCCTGCGAGTTCATAAAACAAAGTGAGTACAAGGGGAATTAAGGAATGTCATCATTAGTCGTTTCTAAAATTATTTATCGTTTCTGGGTTAAGTTTCGTTTTGGCTGTCCGTGTTAAAGTGGAAGAAACAATGGCGTGTTGTAGCGCCAAGTATAAAAACAAAATACTGGAATTATAGTTATAGTACTTATTTCTGTCCATATGTAATACATTATGTCATTCATTCTGTGTGTGTGTGTTTTTGGCAGACTGCCCCGATGGCGAGTGCCCCTCCGATGGAGTTCTCTGTCCCGGCTGGTGCTGCGGCTCCACCGCCGTCTTATGATGAAGCAATGGGCGCGGGAGGCCTTTACCCACAAGGCCATGCGGCTCCTCCACTGGTCCAGAAGGCACCAGCCCCTTATCCAACACAGCCTTACGCCCAAATGTACCCGCCCCCTCAGCCTGTAGCCCCTATGGCAGGCCCACCCGTGGGTGAGGAGTCTCTCTCTCTCTCTCTCTCTCTCTCTCTCTCTCAGTTCAGAAGAGCTTTATTGGCATGAATGTTAACAAAAGTATTACATTGTTGCCAAAGCCATTAGAAAACATTAATTATATAAATCTGAATTTCTCTCACTTGCACTTGCTCACTACCTCATCATTAATTCGTTCACTCACCCACTGACCTCATTCACTACCTCATTAACTTATTTCTTAATTCTCCCAGCCACTCTGTCGCTCACTACCTCAGTCACCTTCACATTTACTCCCTCGCTACCTCATTCCCTCGGTCACTCTCTCACACACTCGTACACTTACCACCTCATTCCTTTAATCATTCTCTCATTCACTTGCTCACTACCTCATTCCCTTGGCCACTTACTCACTCACTTACAACCTCATTCCCTCAATCGCTACCTCATTTCCTTTTCACTCTCCCTTACTCTGTCAATCGCTCGCTCTCACTTACTACCTCATTCGTTCACACTCACTCTCTCTCTTACTCACTCACTCACTCACTCACTACCTCATTCCCTCAGTCACCTTCACATTTAATCCCTCACTACCTCATTCCCTCGGTCACTCTCTCACACACTCGTACACTCACCACCTCATTCCTTTAATCGTTCTCTCATTCACTTGCTCACAACCTCATTCCCTCAATCACTACCTCATTTCCTTTTCACTCTCCCTTACTCTCTGTCAATCGCTCGCTCTCACTTACTACCTCATTCCCTTAATCACTATCTCACTTACTACCTCATTCATTCACTCTCTCTCTCTCTCTTACTCACTCACTCATTCACTCAGTCACTACCTCATTCCCTCAGTCACCCTCACATTTACCTCCTCGCTACCTCATTCCCTTAATCACTCTCACTTACTCCCTCATTTGTTCACTTTCTCTCTCTTACTCACTCACTCACTCACTCACCACCTCATTCCTTCAGTCACTCACTTACACACACACACACACACACACACACACACACACACACTCTCTCTCACTTCCTCACTCACTCACTCTCTGACACACACACACCCACTACCTCACCCCCCTTAGTCACTCTTGAAATCACACACATACATCAGAATACATCATCTCAGACACCCACTCCCTCATTTCCTCAGTCACTTTCTCACACACTTGCACCCTCTCATTCCCTAACTCAGTCACTACCTTATTCCCTTAATCACTCACTCTCTCACTTACTCTTTCACTCTCTACCTCATTCCCTCAGTCACTCTCTCTCACTTACTCACTCACTACTCCATTCTTTCAATCAGTCACTCTCTCAATCACTACCTCATTCTTTCAGTCACTCTCTGACTCACTCACTCAATCACTACCATATTCACACTCATAAATCTATTCACCTATTACCTCATTCATTATAATTATCACCTCATTCACTCTCTCTCACACACGCACACACACACACACACACACACACACACAACAATAACCATATTCACTAATTTTCTCTCTCTTGTAAAAATTATAATACACCTTGCAATGTAGATCTGGGATGTAATTTCCAATCTTAAAATGCTGATACATTTACCCTAACACCCAGAGAGGGGTGTAAATTTTAATTCTATATTGTTATCAATGTAAAATATATTTGATTTGAAAACAGGAAACCGTTTCTGACTTGGCTTATAGATTTCACTCCGTGGCTCTGATATATTTAGTAGGTGTAGGTGTAATGCTTCTGTTGCCATAACAACAAATTATAGATTTTATATTGAGGATAAGTTTATACAAGATGCAGACATTTTATGAATTGATAAATGGCGGCTGCTTTCAGCCTGCTTGAGAACGTGGAAATAAAAACTAAAGAAAGAACAAATGTGCTGTTATACAGCTGCTGCGCAATCAGGAAGTGGCAAAGTACCTGTCAACGTGCTCTTTTGTGGTTTCTGGCCTACATCTCACTTCTGCATTTGCCTGGACTTATGTTCAAAGAAAAATCACTTTGTTGCCTTAAGCCATTTGTTCCCTTTCTTATTAAGGTGTGATCTTCTATTATTGGAACTATTGATATACAAATGAGACAAGTTGAAAGTTGGAGTGGAGAAACTGGTTCCCATGCGTTCATGGAAACGCTTTAATTTTGTGTTTCTCTGACGCACAACTCAGTGTGCACGTGTTCAGTCTTTCATATTCACCTGAATGATGAGAACCTTTTTTTAAGGAAGAAATTTACATTGAAATGGAAGTATTTTTTTTTTAACATTCTTTTTTTTAGTATTAAATTACTAATAAACAGTCATGGTTTTCATGTCAAGTTTGTTTAAAACTTGTGAACCGTAGCCAGCTAGCCATAATTCTCTGAACATTTCAGAAATGCACAGAAGCCACAAACATTTCTTTCTCAAGAAAAAACGAAAACATATCTACGTATATATCTACATCCAAAGTATGTGAGTAAGTTGTCGAACAGTGCAAACACTGGTTCTTAGTGCACAGTTTAACATTTTGTTCAGTCGCCTTTAGCTTTGATTATGGTGTCAAAAAAATTCATCCTACCCACGCTCACTGCGCCAGCGCAAACAAAAGTTACTGCATCTTTCTATACTTATATAGCGGAAAGCCCATAAATCCATGCTGGATCATCCATGCCATCCATGGGATCAACTTGCGGTTAGTTTACGATCTTGTGGTCAATATAGAATGCTTTTATTTTTTCTTGATTTTATGTAAAATTTGGTTGTACGTATAATTTTACTTTAATCCAACCTCATGTTGGGGTAGCCCAGTCTTATGGGATGAAGTTCCCAGAACCACTCTTCTGCAATCTGAGTCCTGGAATATGGCCGTGCCATCAGGGAAGAAAAACTCAGTAGAAGTGATAACCTGGTCATTCTGAATGCTGACTCAACTGAAGCAACCCCAGATCATAACACTGTCTCCAGAGGCTTGTACACTGCATGTTGGGTGCATCGCTTCATGCGTTTCCCCATTTCTTACCCTGACACCCACATCGTTTTGGAATAGGCTCAATCTGGACTCATCAGGTCACATGACCTTTTTCCATTGCTCCAAAGTCCAATCTTTATGCTCCCTAGCAAACTGAAACCATTTTTTTCTGATGAGCCTCACCACTAACAAGTGGTTTTCTTATGACCACACAGCTGTTAAGTCCTAGTCATGCGAGCTCTCCTCACATTGTGTGTATGGAAATGATCTTACTTTCACTATTGCGCAGTTCTGGTTTTTATCCATACAACTTCACCAAGCGTTTAAGTGAATTCCATTCATGACGTTTAGCACAATCCCTTCAGGTTTTGATAATGTGTTGAAGGGTTCTGAACCCAAGTCCACTAATTTCAAATATCCTTAGTTGTTTTCTTTGCTTGATGCAGCCCAATAATTTGACCCTTCTGAACTGGTGAGTTTTTTTTTTTTTTTAAATGAACGGGGCACCTACTGTACCTGAACCTCCTTTACTGAATGGTCTCTCCATTGTCTCTCTGATCTTCAGATAAGATACAGTGATTTTTACAGTATTTGTAAAATTGTAAGAAAAAGTGCTGGTGTGCTTCCTGGCATGGATGTTTGCTGTGAGCTTCCTGTTACACAGGATGTGATTTAAAACCCTTCTGAAACATGACCAGGTTTGCTATCCACTTCCACTAATGACACGATAATTAGCCTAATCCCTTGAGATGTTCATGAGTGAGCGCTCGCCTAAGGCCCCGCAGTCATGGACAAGCTCCAAAGTATTTCAGGGCTTTCTAATAATATGAAGAGGTGTCTCTTTTTTTTTTCTTTTTTTTTTTTACAGGAAAGCCTTGCAGTTTCTTGGTATCTGTGTCAGGAAGTGATAACAGCCCTGCGTACATTTTTTTTGCATCTTGTGTCCAGATATCTGTCTGTGAACCCTAAATGTAGAAACAACCACACACAGTATAACTATAAATGTGTAGTTGTACAGCCTAAACTAGTATTATGCCCCGTTCATATCGGATTAGTTCATGAGAAGGACGTCTCAATGATAGACCCCTCACCCAGACGCCAATTACATATCCGCAATATATCATTATTATTGTTTTGTTTTTTTTAAACAGAACCCAGATGTTTTATCACATGAGCAATCATGTGATGCAAAGACACCACTTTAATTTCAGTTCAGGTTACCAAGTATTAACATGTTTTTTTTTTTCTTTTCTTTTTCTGTGATTCTGGAAGAGTTTAATATTCTGGTAAAAGGTCTGAAATTAATGTCACGAAAAAAATTATCAGACCAGTGCAGAGTGGCAACAAAACAGTCAGTGATACAGCCAGTAATTTTCTTACAGAAGGACGAATGGGAATGAAAAATAAACCATAGAGGAGTTGCTATGCAATAGCAAAGTACCACATAACACTCCGTAAACTTACTCTGAATAGGGCTTTAATGTGCGTTCTTTACAAATCCTTTCAGAGCATCTATCCTTGTCGTTGATTACACAGATCAACCATAATGGTAAAATCACTTGCTTAATATTGCGTATGTCGCTCTTGTGTCACCAAAACAACCAGGCACGGACTCCACAAGACCTTCCGAGGTGTGGTGTGGTACCTGACGCCAAGATGTTAGCAGCAGATCCTTTCATTCCTGTAAGGTGTGAGGTGGGACCTCCACGGATCTGACATGGTTGTCCAGCACATCAATCAGATTAAGTTCTGATGAGTTTGAAGTGAACACCTTGAACTTTTCGACACTTTCCTCAAACCATTTCTGAACGATTTGGCAGGGGGGCACTATCCTGCTGAAGGGGATCACTGGTATCAGGGTATACAGTACTTGGTCTCCAGCAATTTTTGGTAGGTGCTACATTTGGTAACAAAGTAACATCAATATAAATGCCAAGACCTGGCATCCTGGTGCCATCCTGGTGCTTCTTGATCCAGTTCTGATGTTCATTTGTCGGTTGTAGGAGCTTTGAGCAGTGGACAGGGGTCAGCCTGAGTGCTCTGACAGGTCTGTGGTTAAACAGCACCATGCACAGCAAGCTATGACACACTGTGGGTTCTGTCACCTTCCACTCATAGCCAGAAATAACTATTTTCAGTAAACATCATAGCCTTTCCGTCCCACACGGATTATTGAACCTTGTACGCCCATTAGCATTTGTTCAGTACTACCTAGTGCATGTCAGGAAAACCCCAAGAAGCGGGGTTGACGTAGATGCCCTGACCCAGCTTTTCAGCCATCACAAGGAGCAACCTTGTTAAAGTCTGTCAGGTCCTTATGGTTGCTCATCAACTTGGAGAACTGCCTGTTCACTTTCTGTCAATGTTATTCACTTCACCTCTCAGTGCGTTTAATGTTACGACTGATCCGTTGTGTAAGAGTGAAATTTAAAACAAGACTGAAGACTAATTTACACACGGAGCATTGTACGTATATATTATCTGTTCGGAAATAATCCGAGACTGTGATTTTTTTTGTGAAAGCGCAATGTATGAAAGTGTTGTGCGTAAGAAAGAAGTAGAGCATATAGTTAGCGAGTTCTTTTCATTTTGTTTCCTGACACGAAGAGTCATGTTGTGGTTTTGCTCACAGACCAGATGCCGCAGTCTCACTGCGTGCTCTCAGGTCTAGAGCTTCCTGTGTTTAAGAGTTACGATTAATGGTTGAGATAAAGATGAAGTTGTGTTTAGTGATTCCTTTATGTGTTAGTACATAATATTCCAAAATCTATTTCTTAAAATTATTTTTTAATTAATACGTGTGCATTTGATTTAGATTTAGATTAGATTTAACTTTTATGTCATTATGTTATGGTGGATATAGTGATATAGTAATGTGCAGTGAATGTACTATAGTAAAAACAAAGTGCATTAGGTAATGTGGAATATACACTACCGTTCAAAAGTTTGGGGTCACTTGCAAATTTCTTTGTTTTTGTTTAGTGATTTATTTTCTACATT
>JAQMYK010000023.1:36246885-36259017 GCA_030014345.1 Clarias buthupogon
ATCCATCGCAGGGCACACACACATACAATGGACAATTTAGGAACACCAATTAGCCTAATCTGCATGTTTTTGGACTGTGGGAGGAAACCGGAGTTCTTCGAGGAAACCCACCAAGCACAGGGAGAACATGCAAACTCCATTCACACAGAGAAGGGAATCAAGCCTGACCGGGAATCAAACCCGGACCCTGGAGATGCAAGGCGAAAGTGCTAGCCACTACACCACCGTGCCGCCCTAAATTACTATTATAGCATTTAAAAATCTATTTAAAAAAAAAGATTTTTAGTCAACCAGACAATGACTTTTTTGGCCAATCAATGTATTTCCTGAACAATATGGGAAGAATCAGAAGTAGAGGAGAAAATGTGTTTAAGAAGTAGTGAAGCCTGGCTAGAAGAAGTCTGGCTCTGCCATGGAGAACAAAGGATTATGTGTTGATTTGGCCCTGGTGAAGAGGTCCACCTGTACCCTGTTACACCTTTCCAAGATAAGGATTACCAACTCATGGCAGTGCATCCACATTGTGCAGCATTGACAGTGAGACCAGTCAAGGCTGAGCCCCCCTGAAGATATTCCGTGAAAAATAAAAAGGCAAAAGGAGCCCCTTGATCTCATGCTCCCTGATGGTTGATGACAACTGTGTCTGATCGAACCAGCACATAGCCATGTCTGAGGATTTCAAAGATTGAAGGGACTGCCATTATTTATATGTTCTTGCCTTACAGTGTGTATCACACATCCCCAGTACCCCTGTGGCACCCCAACGTCCCCCAACCTGTATATGTGCTTTGATAGGACACCGCTCCCTGTTGGACTCTGCCATGGACATGTTTCCATCTGTCAATCCAGATTGATAAGCAAATTCTCCTGGATATTCTGATACCCACCAGCCAGCTAAAACCTCAGATCTGGACTGGATGAAAAATATACATGAGACCTTAAGCCTGGAAAAGTCTAGGATCAATGAACAGAGCTGGAGCTTGCATACTGGCAATGTCCTCACCAGGGCTCACTAATCTGATGAAGCATGCAAGCTTGTTGCAGACAAACCTGACCCCTCCCAGTGCTGCTGCTCACTGAGCTGAGAATGCCAGCTCCACTGTGCTATTTACAAGGGGTTTATTTAAGAGTTCATGTAGTGCCATGGTGTATGTTTTCTTTGAAAAACAAAAATATGGGTTCGGCCTGAATATCTGCATCCAGAGGGCAGCTACTGACTAGCTACCTGCCGGGCAGGGCATGACAATCCCAAAGTATCCAAGAGCCCATAACGTTCTATAAGACATATGTGTAATATGCACTGTTTGGTCAATGATATATGGACACGTGATCATCATGCCCATATGTGTTTATTGAACATCCCATTCTAAAGTTGAACCACTTTTTTAGGAAGGCTTTTCACCATATTTTGGAGTATAGTATGAGATGAGGGGAGAAGGAGGAAAGGGAGTGATTGGTGTATAATGATGGTATTTATTGCAAATACTAAGTCATACATTAGTAGTTTGCTGGAAGATATCTGCATACATGTAACATTTATGTTACTGAATTTCATGACAAGTAGGGTTGAAAAAAAAAAAAAAAACCTTGTCTCCTTGGGTTTAACATCCATTTGGTCATTCATGGAAGTTTTGTTTTATTGTTATGTGAGGATAGAATTCAAAAGCCCATGTCAGCAAACTTTTTATTGCCTGTCTTAAGATTATGTGTCTGTTCTGATTAGGTACAGCAGTCATGAAAGCGGGCATAATTCTTACATATTTTAAGTAAAAAAAATAAATAAAAAAAAAAACAAGACTTGTATCAAGTTGCTGTTCAAAATCCATACATTTTGGATGGCAGAAAACAGGATTGGATTAAGTCTTTATTTACATAATCAGTCATAGTCAAGCTGCATTTATCCATCTGATTTGTCAACTTTCTCAAGTGGCACATGGTGTTAGAACAGAAATCGTCACCGAGTCAGCACTGTCTGCTTCATTTAAATACTGTGATGAAATGAGGATATTTGTGTAAAGCTGCTTTACTTAATTGTAAATTAAAATGCTTATTACTGGTTAGCACCAATGTTTTTTTCATTGCACGTGTGACCTGGATGTATAACGCAATCAAAAGAACGAAAAGCATGACTGTTCCAGCTATGGCGATAAACAATCTTTACTTTCATACATCCCATTCTATGTGAGGTTGCTAGCCAGGCAGCAAAATCCAGAGGATGCATAGGTTAATGTGATGAAAGCTCAGAGGTTTCAAGGGTACACATCTAACACTGTGGCTTAGAGAGCGGTACATAGTACAGCTGGTAATGTACTGGACACTCATAAAACAATGGAAACATCTTGAGGTTTTTAACAAACCTATTTTAAAGGAGCATTTTGTACTTGGAAGTTCTAAAATGTTATTCATACAGAATATCTATTTTTTTCAAAATGCAAGAAGTTAAAGGTTTGGAAGATTTTCATGCAGTGTTAAATTTGACTCGCGTAAAAGGAGAAAGGTTTATTTTTATTTTGTTGCTAAACCTAAGTCTTTAAAATCTGGACACAGAATTATGTTCTTTCAATACAAATCAGTCTCATTTCTATTTTAATAAAAGTGCCTTTTATAACAAACAGTTAATTATGTAGTAAATTGATAAGAAATTTCAATTCCTTCTCTGATGTTTCCATTTTTTTCATTTACCTCCAGGACATACACTAAACTGTACATCATCAATTCTTAATTCTTCAATAGCACAGCTCTCAAAGTATTCACTACATTTAAAGTGGCTTATGCCAATTTATTTAACTTAACTTTAATTATTTATGTGATACCATTGCATGGCGAAGCATTCTTAAACAATGACCAAAAAAAAAAAAAAAAAAGCATTCCCCTCAGTACAACGAGTTGTTCTGGACTTTGGTTTGATTGAACTTTATGATGATGGTACACCAACAAACTGTACAAGATAAAAATCTTCCTGGCCCATCAATCATTTTCCTTAAATAATATTTTATTTCTTTCACATGTATTTGTAAGTTCTGTACAATTCTTTGTTTATCCTTGGGGTTGCCTTAAAAAATAGGTGAGATGGGTTGAAAAAAAAAGAAAAAAAAAAAAGATTATGCCATTTAGTGCACTTAAAACCCAGGGAAAAAAAACGTCTGCTGTAATTCCTTCAGTTTTTATACGCTTGAAAAAAATAATCAAATAAGTTCCTCAAATAATTATGCAGGGTCCAGTTAAGTTTGTTGTTTTGCTCTAGATCCCAATTCTTCAGTGTCAATGCAGGAGGCACGTTAAAAATACTGCCACTTTCCAAGGACTGTGTCTTTGATTGCATCAACATACTGCGCAGGCACCCAGTAAACCCAGTATTGAGAGGCTTCCGTAGGACCCAGCTGAAACGCCTAGGAGAGTACACAAAAACATTAAACAGCACAGTGGCAACATTCAGAAGAAATGTGATTAAGACCGCAACCATTAAAGCTGTTCATGGAGTGCATTTCTTATATCAACAATATCCTGAATTTAACTCAAAGCTACTTTTATTTTAAGAACACTTTAGCAAGATCCTGATAGCTTAAAGTACACCAAGAGTTGTTTGGGGGGAAAAAAAAATCCAGGGTACAGTTATCTACTAAAACAATAATGGGGGGGTTTATAGTTAAATAATAAAACAAAATTAAATATATTTTAACATACTTATATTAACCAAATGCTCTAACCCTTACAGATTTTATGAATTACAGTAGTATTATTATTTTAAATATACACTCATTACCGACATATTATGGCGTACATCAAAGCAAAATGTTCTGGTACAGTATTTATTAGACTAAAGTGGTACAGAAGCGTTTGCTATGGATGTTAGTGTTTTATTTAAACATTTAAAAACCCATCTCCTAAATGTCTAAATATTTATACAACTGCCTTTGATAGTGGTGCACAATATGGTGTTCAATTCAATACAATACATAAGTAAAAATGATTCCTCATGCTCCCTGAACCACACTCACAATTTCACTCTTGGAATATGTCTGTGCCATTAGGTAAGAAAAACTCCACAAAAGTGATAAACCTGGTCGTTGGCTGACTTCACTTTATTGCCACATAATGATGTTACGCAGCACCAGTTCACACCACTGCCTGCAGAGACTTGTACAGTGGCCACTACGCATGCGCTTCCCTTCTTATCCTGATGCTCCCATTACTCTGGAATAACTCTTCAGACCACATGATCGTAATCTACTTATGGACACACAGCTGTTTAGTCTCCAATCCTGTGAATTCTCATCACACTGTGTGTAGAATTGATCTTACTGTCACTATTAAACATAGCTCTGATTTGTAATGTCCATTTTTTATGATGAAACTTCACCAAGCGTTTAAGTAATCTGATCACAATAAATCATGATATTTTTTTTTTCCTGACCACATTTATTCTGTGAAGTTGACGGTTTAGTACTATTACTTCACAGTATTTAATAATGCCTTGGACAACTGGTGGTGGTGGCAGCAGTCAGTCTATTTAGATCATGTTCTGGGAAATGACTGTGTTGGCAATAAAAATAAATATTACGGAAATAATAATTTAATCAATAAATCTATCTATCTATCACGCCCCTTCGATTTCATAAGAAAGATCTAAATAAGCAAAAAAAATAGAGCACTATCTTGACGGTGTATGAGGCTTAGGATTATGGCAGAGTTGTTAATTTAGGAGAGAAGGCTGACATTTAACCAAAGGTTAAAGCACCAATTTCACTGATAAGGCTGTAGTTCAAGGCATCAAAGAAAGCACGAAAAAGAAAGGAGCGGAAAGGAAATGAATTTATTCATATGACAAGGAATACCCATGCAGATGTTTGCCAGTGTCTTGAACACTGCAGGTGCTGTTTGCTTCTAAATGCAGCACTTCAGAGTGGCCATAATGTAGCTCCACTTTTTATTACTAGAGTAGATAAAACGTCTACACTACCCTCCTAAAATGGCAGCTTTTTTAGACATAAAATCAATGGAACTAAGATAAACTGTGTCCTGCTGGCAGGAAAAGTACAGCAAGGTTAAAAGTGCTCTAGGAACATGTGGCAACTACTGAAAACTGCCTGCATGCGACAACAACCTCTTGTATAACCTCCAACATGTCTGAACTGCGAGGCAGGGTGTCTAGATGAAGCCATTTCTCACAGTAAAAAAAGTCAAATATGACGGAAAATATTTTAATGAATGTCATATGCAGGGTAAAACAAAATGTGACAGAGGCAAGAGTCTGATATGATGCTATATAAGGAAAATGTATTCAGGGGTGATTGTTTCTTTAAAAATTTCTGAACTGTTCTCTAATTGGTCGACAGTCAATGTTAATTATCCTTGTTGTTGTTCAGTTTGTAACATTATACACCTTACATTGTCTTATAGAAGCTGTTCAGCACCAGAACTCATAATAGCTTAATTATAGGGCCCAGAGTGTGCCAAGAAACCAATCCCCACCCCATTACACCACCAACAACACCACACAATGAAGGTTGAGTCCAAGGATTCATGCTGTTGGTGCTAAAATTCATCACACCAGTTTTGGTAAGCCGGTGCCCACTGCACTCTCAGAACCAGATATGTTCTTGTGCTCTTATAGTTTATTCATATTAAACTGACCTCATTTATATTACCAGACCTCTCTCGCCACAAAACTGCAGCTCACTGGATGTTTCAGAGTGTTCTGAGTGAAAATCCCAAGAGATCAGCAGATTCTGAAATACTCAAACCTGCCCATCTGACACCAACAACCGTAACAACCACGGTTAAAATCACAGAGATCACACTTCTTCCACATTCTGATCTTTGACGTAAACCATAACTAATACTTCTGTGCTCTTTCTCTATTATTCTGTGCACTGCACTACTGCAACATGATTGGCTAACTGGAAAATACAATTTGAGCAAACATGCAATAAAGAAAAACACTGTATATAGAAAAGCAAGCATACCATCATATGGTAGTCCTCATGACCTTCTATTGGCTCAGTCACAACATTTTTGATGGACCCCATCGGGATTTTTTCTGTCCTTTCTGTAAACCAAAAATCAAAGAGGTTATCAAATGAACACGTATTAGAAAAAAAATCTATATTCATAATAATAATAAGAAGAAGAAAGATGATGTCACCCTTTGTTCCAATCCACAGCTGATCCTGTTCCAGTTTGAAAGTGAGTCGTACTTTTCCGCCAGATTTGTTGAACATTCCAGATAAAGGCACTGTTGGTAAACGCTCCTGTATGTACAAACATAGAAATGGAACAAAAGAGGAAAATATTGAAGTAATATACATTTTCTAAAGATCATTCTAAAGGGTAATTTCATAAGTAACTTTAATGTTTTAAACATTTATACTCAATAGTAACATAAATCTTCAACAGTAATATTTATTACCTTAGCCCCTTTTATTGATGGCATAATATCCTCTGGTTTTCCTTTGTCCAATACTTTTCTATGTTGCTACAACAGAAGATTATATAAAAGGGAAACAGAGTTTTAAAAAAAGCTAAATTATAGATTATACACAGCCGTATCCAGAGTTTAAAAAAATTTTTTTTTACACTCATTATGAACACAAATATAATGGGAATAAAGGTAGTCCCCAACTTATGAATGTTCGAGTTACGAAGTTATGCAGATACGAACGGACGTCGGTTCAACTTTTGTAGATGCGAACAAATCACGGAAGTAGCTCACGTGTATTGTTCAAAAAATTTTACATTGCAGTGCACCAGATGCCAATATTTACAATTATATATAATATTTTCAGTGTGTAAGTGAATGCATAAAATGTCCAAATCCGTTATATTGTATGTGTGTGTGCACATGCGTGTGGGGGTGCATGAGAAATGAGTCAGCCTCACCGGTTTCAATGAATCGTTCTAGGAGCACGATGATCATCCAATACAGTGGAAACAGCTCGGACACAAAATGGCGTCCAGGATTCCATTTTATACATTCACTTACACACTGAAAATATTATATATAATTGTAAATATTGGCATCTGGTGCACTCATTCCCTTACGAACGGTTACGTTTTTTTGGCCAGTGTGGGGAAAGGGGGCAGATTTGGTCAAGTGGACTGGAATGCTTTACGCTGTATATCCGTGTCAAAAACGAATGAGACTCATTTTGTCACACTTAAGAACTTTTACCTGTTCGTAAATCGGGGACCACCTGCATTTGGCTTTTAACGATTTGTTGGAACTGGTCTTCCTTTGGGGCAGAATGACTGCACAATCTTTAATAGAAGGAAACTCCAAGCATTTGGAACAGAATATAGTTTATACAGCAGGCTGTTTATATATTTTATCAATTCAGTGATAAAAAAAGACCTGAAATGTCATAATAATATGCTGAACCCAAAGCTGCTCAACTTCTTGTTAGTGATAATCATTTGATTGCAGCTAGTAGCTTCTCTGTGCAACATAAAAAATGCTTGTTTGACAGCACTGTATTGGATTGACCAATACACAGTACAAGTGGTGAACTCCAAATAGCTCAGTGCAGATCTGAGGAAGAGGATTGAAGATTTACACAAATGAACTTCAGATTCCAAGATCAATTGTACGCAAGTATAAGTTATATCCATTTTGCTGAGATTTGGAAAATTCTCCGCCACAGATGTGAGGAAATTAGCTCGGATGGTCAGGAACACCCCAGGAACCACCAAGGCAACAGGCCTGCCATGAACTGGAAGACTAGTGACACCATATACAGTCAAGCTGGGTTTACATTGCCATGGTCTAAAAGAATTCCAACCAACACAAAAGCCTTATTAAGCTTGATTAAATCTTGCATGTGACCTCAATGTAAAAATAAAAAAAAAGGCTCCTAGAGGAAAGTTTTGACCAGACAAGAGTCTGATATGAAACAGAGGTGTGTTTGGAAAAGAGTAATGGTGAGGCATTCACCCAGGAACACTAACCCTGACCTTTAATCATGGTGGAGGTGATGGTGGCTTTGGGGCTGTTTTGCTGCCAGTGGAAGTTGGTGCACTGCACAAAGTGAAAGATGGAGTGTTCCAGCAAAAAAAAGACACACATCAGCTCTGACCGAGGAAGGGATAAGGCAGGCTAACTTATGCTATTGGTGCCTCAACCCTATTAAAAATTTGCAGAGCGTGCTTTAAAGTCAGGTCCAGGCCAGGAAACCAACACGGCCAATACTGACTGCCAAGAACAGTGATCAAGTATCCAAGCAGAATTCTGCCAGAAGCTTTTCGATGGTGACTAAACGTGTCTGCTAAAGATGCTTCTAGTTAAGGGACATTCAACTATATATTAGGTGTACTTTATTTGTTGATTTCAGAAAGCCTAAAAAAAATAAAAAAAATAAAAAATTGTGCAAAACATTCTTGGGGTTTTCTTCTAACAAAGATGTACAGTATGTTGAAGCCCAATAATGCCAGGACGTTCATGCTCTTGATGAGTGTTAAGAAAACCTCTGACTGCAACCGTACCTCCTTTTGTTCATTCAGCAAAAGAACAGCGAGAAAAATGTATTTTTAAAGTGTATTTTGTAAATAAGGATTCCCACCTTTTGCCTGCACAGCGGCTCTTTTTTGTTTTCCTCCGCTTTTACTTCTTGCTGAATTACTTCCTTCGGCGTATTTACAGCCAGGACGTCATTTATCGTTGAGCCGACCACCATAATTTTCGCACCATTCGTAACTTTAATTTCACGAAGCGTTTTCTCTTCTGGTAGCAGACCTTTATACATCACCTTCTGCATAGCGGGTGGAAGACCTGCACAAGAGAAATCACGGAGTTACATGGAAAACGTTACTAAAGAGTGAGGGCACAAAAGTTGGCTCCAGCATACACAGAAATTCTTCATAATCGTGTGCTTCGACCTAAGTGCCAACAGTTTGGTAATGAACCACAAATGGATGTGATGGTCAGATGCCCACATACAGTATCTTTGGCCATGTAGAGTAAATGCGGTTTAATTTGCAGCAATGGCCTGCCTCTGACAATCTGTACAATTTGTCGCTAAATCAAGTTTCAATTATAATTATGGCTTCCACCAATTATGAAAACAAACTCTCAGTCAGGATGTAGCATTTATCTCTCTTTTTTCCTACCTTATCTCCTTTTACAGCTGAATTATATGAGGGGTGTTTAAGCCAAACCAGCACTTGTGATGGAATTTCTCGTGAATTAAGTCATAAAAGCGATTGACATTTACAGAAGACTTCAAGCACAGTACGGTGATGAGACTCTCAGCTGCAGTAAAACATCTGAATGGTGCAAACATTTTAAAGAAGGTTGTACGTCAGTGAATGGTGATCCCCCTGCAGTCGTTTGCGTAAAACCAAGAAACTCTGCTTGTGAATTGCCTGATCCTTGAAAATCGAAAAACTTGTGGAAAAAAGAAATGCACCTCTGTTTTGGAAGTGTACACACAAGCCTTCGCCAATTTTTATTTTTTATTTTTTGCCATACTTGATCAGCCGTGTGTATACTATGCAAATACGTCATGTCAAAAGTGTGCCAGGTAATCAGCACTGAGCATTTTATTTTAATGTTTAATCTTCAGGAGACTAATAAAGACAGAGGTGGCATAAGTGTGCGTGGTGTGTGTACAATTAAAGGTAAAATAAATTAATATGATCATGTATTTACTTCCTTTGCCTGAAGACGTTTCTTACCAGTAAGTGTGTGAATTCTCTCTTTCAGTTTCGCTCCGGTCCCATCTAAAGGAATCTTAAGATCATATTTGTTCTTGTTCCAAATGATTTTCAGTTCCACCATCTCCTTCCCCTCCTCGCTCTCGTCTCCGTTGCTCACAGCAGACACCTGAGACAGTGAGGGATTCTCTCCATCGCTGAGGACGGCTTGTTCGACCCCTGCTGTGTCTGCTTTACTGCCCTCGTCAGATGACACTTCTGCTGCCTTTAGACTGACTTCGGTTTCCATTCCTGCTCCTTCGCTTCCTGAACGGGCAGGGAGACACAGATGCATTAGGAAAGAGAAACAGATGACTTAAAAAAAATAAATAAAAAAAAAGAGATACTGATTGGAGAAGAAATGTCTAGACATATCAAAAGACATAATTTAGCAAATGCTTGCTATTGAGTATGATTATCTAATAAGAGTACACTAGTATGAGTTGGTATCAAAAAGTTTCGAGACTAGTTTTGTAACACGCCAACAGATGCCACTGACCTTCATAAGTCAGTGTGCCAAAAGACATGGTTCTGTTTAAATGGTGCTATCAAGATCATGTGCGTTGCCACGTCTGCTATTTCATTACGGACAGCAAGTTAGAAAGGTGTGAGAAGTTGACACGATTCAGCAAGTTTACAGCAATGCCTCAATGAGTTGTTCAAGGTGTTGAGGGCACACCGCTGGAAGACGACGAGAGATCAGGAAGACTTCAACGAGCTCAACCCAAGAAAATGTGGAAAACATTCGGCAACTTGAGCATGATGATCTTCGGAGAACAATCCACAACACTACCGCCATTGATGGTGTGTCATACAGAACAGTGCAGGCGGTTGTCACGTGGGCTGCTGATCCAGGAGCAGAAGGAACATTGCGCTGTGGATGACCCGTCTTTCATGTTGCGTATCATTACCGGCGACCAAACTTGGATGTCCGGGTACGACCCTGAGGTGAAGCAACAGTCTTAACAATGGAAGAGCTCATCATTTCCATGACCGAAAAAAGGCGACCAAAAAAAGATCATCTTTTATGATATTGCGCATCGAGAATTCGTCCCCAGGGGACAGACCGTCAATAGCGAATTCTACTTCCAGGTGTTAAGTTGTCTGAGGGAGGATGTATGGCGAAAGCAGGGAAAAAAAAACCCAAAACTTTTTGATACCACCTGATATAACATAACTTATTGTCATTGTGTTTCCTAAAATGACATGCTCAAAAATGTATTAAAAATAAATATTTCTACAAATGCATGTTTTTTCAAAGTGACAAAGATGTACATGTTTTTGTGGATTATGATATCGTTAATTCTGATGATGATGATGCTAAATGATTAGCTTGTTAGCTAGCTAGCTGACGTTGGCAAGCTAATGCTGAACCTAGAAAAGTCTCCATGGTAACATGGCTACCGTTTAATAGCTGTTAACACAACGCCGCTCACTCACTGGGTGCCAGCGATTACTTCTTTTACTCAAACTATCCAGCAACTTATTTCCAGGTATAAACTAAAAAAAAAACGTGGAGCTAGCAGAGCTTTTCAAGTTCGCCAACAACAACAAGCTCGCTAGGGCTCAAGTTTTCTACCGAGGCGAGTTAGCTAGCTGAGCATAAAAATGTTAAAATATTTAAGAAAACATAAAGAAAACAAGCCTGACATGGTTATATTATATTACAGAGAGAGGTTAGGGAATTTATTTGAATACTCTGAAAAACAAAAAGGTCTGTCGTGAAGAGAATGAAAGCAGTTTTGTCTGCATGAACCTACCATCCTGAGCCGCCATGATGATTGTGTACAATATGAGGAGGAATGCCTGCTGGGAAAGAACGCGCTGTCAGGGCTTGGACCGCACCGGCTTCCGTAGTGGACTTACGCGATTCGGAAAATCAGGAAAAGAGATTTGTTTTTTGTTTGTTTGTTTATAATTTTTTTGTCCTTTTGGCTGTCGCGATCAACTTTTTTAAACGTTACATAAAACGTCGTTTTTTTTTTTTATCAAGCAAGACATCAGGACATAATGAAGCTTAACTTTGTGAAAGTTCAGAACTAAAGGTGAAGTTTTAACTTTTTACAACATAAACAGGAGACTAATAAAGTATAATAATTAAATTAAACAGGGAGTCGAATTAAGCAGTTGTTTACAAGAAGTTTACAAGAGTGTTTTTTTCATTGCATGTCTGATGAAATATGCCAAATTTGATCTTCAAGTAGAGTCATAGCCTTTTCCTGTTATTATTATTATTATTATTATTATAATACAGTGGATATGAAAAGTCTACACGTCTCTGTGTAGCAGGTTTTTGTGAAGTAAAAACAATAAATAGAACTAGATAAATAATTTCAGATCCTTTTCGCCAGCTTTAATGTGTCCTATAACTAGGGCTGGTCCGAATACCATTTTTTGAGCTTCGAGTATTCGGTAGTGATCAACATCGAATATTCGAAGCTTCGG
>JAQMYK010000023.1:36278992-36291718 GCA_030014345.1 Clarias buthupogon
TTTATGGATGCAGTGAGAGAGGACATGAAGTTAGTTGGTGTGAGAGAAGAGGATGCACAGGATAGGGTTAGATGGAGTCAGATGATTTGCTGTGGTGACCCCTGAAAGGGAACAGCCGAAAGACAAAGAAGAAGAAGAAGAAGAACACCTACTCCATGACTGGACGTGTCAGGGTGGGAAGGCAAATGATTACTTAATTATAGCACAAATACTGCATTGCTGCATTGTCCACAGTGCCTACAGAGGCGTTGGTTGAGGATTGCTGATTGTTTTGTATTTCTGATTGTTATGGGATTGTTATATATTTTATTGTTGTTCCACCGTGTGATCATTTTGGCAAAGCTTACTCTTTGGTCACAGATATTTCAAGGCAGCTTGGCCTTAAATACTAAGGCTCCAGTTCCACTTGATTTCTTTTGCTTCAACCATAACACACATGGATGAGAATTTGTAAGGTTACAGGAGGTTTTGTGAGCTTCTAATTGTGAGCTTCTAACTTTGTGACTCTAAGTCCCAGAGGTCAGGTGTTCACATACTTTTGGTCATGTGGTGTATATTTTCTCTTGTTTTACTTAAACCACTATGCTTGTGGGAGGTCATCAGTTGAGAGCCATTCAGAACAAAATGGGATTGCATTTTAGTTTAATTTGCACAACTTTAAGTGACAAAGGTTGTAGTTAGAGCTCTTGTTATGGAATCAGTAATAAACCAGGTAGCAAACCATATAACAAACATATGCATGAACTATCAACCACGGAACCACAGAACTCTTGTGCAAATTAGTATGAATTTCTCAAAAGAAAATATATTTTTCAATCATTGCATTAATTTGTGTAACATGCATTCATTTTCTCTCTTACTGCCCTTTCCCGAGTACTATTGCTATGATTCAGACCATGTAACCATTGAGATTTTGATTATCATAACTGGTTGAATGCCTATCTTTATCGTCAACTTTTTATTTATTAATCATAACTGGTTTACTTTTATGTACCAGTTGTGAAAATAATCGTGGACCTTATTAAGATTGCTAGACACTAATTTTCTGTTTGTGAAGGATTTGTGCCCTAAACTTTTGCGAATGTGTTGATGAGAAGCACAAGGATGAGCATGTTTAGTGTTTACTCTCAAGATACTCATTATTTTTGCTGTAAAAAAAATCGTCAACTTTTTATCATATTCTGTCATAATCATGCTCATACATTTGAGATGTAATGTTGTTTTTGTGTTTTATTCTTTAATGCTTATCAAATACAGCTATTTTGTTTTCATGTATGCTTTATATCAGTGTCAGTTATTCATATACAGTTTTCTAAGCTACCAAAGACTACAAAAAATGTATATTATTGCCCTGGGTTCACAAAATGGATGAGTGTCACATGTTTCCAGTTCCATATTGCATCAGACTATTAATATGAACAATATTTCAGTTTATGTACATGTATTGATGTGTATATTTCCTAATGTTTCTAAGTGTTGGTGAAGTAACTAAAATAGCTAAAGGCTTAATGTGTTAATCAGTCCATGTCATTTAATGTACAGGGGGTGTTCAAGTCAAACCGTGACTTTTGAATAACAGAACACAGTTATGAGAGTAAAAACTTTCTTTAATCCTCTATATATAATCTCCAGCTACACTAATGCACTTATCCTAGTTTCACTAGTGCTTGGACACCATCAAGGTATAAAGTTTTCTCCGTACACCGGAGCCATAATCGGACTGCCTGCTTCACGTCTGAAACGCTGGCCTCCCAGGAACTCCTTTAGGACTGTACGGGGGATGTGGCAATAACTCTCAGCCGAGTTCCTGTAATGTGCAAGTGGTGTTGGTGAATGATTGTGTGTACAGTTCCTTCACATAGATGCGTCACATAAACTTGTCCCAAGTTTGAGACAAGTTGTCCGTCGATTTTCATGAATCAGGCGTTCCACTCGCTGAACGTTTACTGTCTCCGAACCACCTGAGCTGGGATCATCATTCAGACGTAGGCTTTCTTTAAAACCTTTGCACTGTTCAGATGCTTCTAAGAGTCTTATCACCGTACTGTGCTTGAAGTCTTCTGTAGATATCAATCGGTTTTATGGTGTCGTTCACTAGAGATTTCATTACAAGCTTGAATGCCTTTGGCTTGAAAGCCCCTTGTACAGTCCATGGCACACATTCACATTTCAATACTGATCAAATAACCACTAAGCTAACACTAATAACTTGTCTTTTTTCATGTAGTGTTTATTTTGCTTTTTAATAATACGACTGACAATAATGGAGGTTGAGGTTTTTGTAATCTTTTTATAATAAATATATTGTAATGTACTGTATATGGTTGTGACAGGTCTATATTTTACTATTGTTATATAATGTATTTTCTAAACTTTGTGCTCTCAGTTTTAATAAATACAGTACGTGTCATTGCAACACAGACTGTCTCATTGTTTTTCCATTTAATCACAGGAAAGGGTATAACATCATTAAAGGAAATTTCTTCATGTTCACACGCTGCGTTTTTGGCCAATGTCAACAGAGAAGAAATTCTTGTTTAAGAATTTACCAGATATCCGCAGGACTTTTCCTGTGGTGTAAGAAACACTACGTTCTAAGAATCAATTAAAACATTTTAAGCATGACAGATTGAATGTACTTTTGCAGGTGAGCATTAGACTTCAGCGAAACAGTTTGGTCATTGTACTGTATACGTCTTTTATGTCTACATAATATAAAGCAAGAAAACAATTCAAGTGTTGCAAAAAGCGGAAATGTTTATGGGGTGTTGATCAGATAAATGTCCAGCAGTCACGAATAGATAATGGAGTATTGATTTCTTTATAGTGAGGCCATAAAAGCTGGGTTTCCTTAATCCATTCTGCATTGGAGTGCAGTTAAAACATTCACACTAAAGCAGTTTGAAAGCGCTGCACTAAAATTTAGAGTAATGATTGTATTTATGTTTTTTAAGTAATGGATTCATAAAGGAGTAGATAGAGTGCGATAAACCTTTACTACTGGTCGAAAAAAATTTTTTTTATTACAGTATTATATACAATATTGCAGTTTTTTAGCCTTTATGAATAAAATATTTGTGCATCATGAATCTTTTGTAAATGAGGTGTTGATTTACTTTTGGATTGATTTTAATAGTAAAAACTATTATTTTACTATGTTTGTCTTTGGAACCTGTTTGTAATCCAGCATTGAGATGAAGACCAGACGTTACTTTGTGCATTCTTTATTTTGTGCTGTCTTTGCAGTACATACATAAAACATGCATAAAAGATTTGCACATAGTCTAATTAAACAGTACAATATATTCCACAGCAACAAGATAAACATACAGTATGTAGAGATGTGAAATCATATTTTCAGTTCTAAAAAATAAAACGTAATAAGTACGAGGGGCGTTCAAGTCAAACCGGGACTGATGAAATTTCTTCTATATGAAGGTGTAAAACCAATTGAAATTCCCAGTACGGTGATGAGACTCTTAGCTGCAGTAAAACATTTGAAATCATTCAAACATTTTAAAGAAGGCTGTGCGTCGGTCCTGGCCGAGGTGGCTTGGAGCTGTCGTTCCTGTGTACAGGAACTGTGTACAATAACTCCTAGCTATTTCCACATGTTTGGGGCATTAAAGGATTTCCTTGGAGGCCAGCGTTTCAGACGTAAAGCAGGCAGTCCAGTTTGATGGTAATCAAAGCACTTGTGAAGTGCTGAGATAAGTGCATTAGTGTAGCAGGGAATTATATAGAGCAATAAAGTGAGTTTTTTACTCTCATAACTGTGTTCTGTTATTGTGCACAATCCAAAGTCCTGATTTGACTTGAATGCCCCATGTACATTTCAGATGAGTAAACAAAAGCCCAATAAAGTTCCTTTCTCAACACGTTTCATGACTTCACCAGTTTTCATGATATACACATTCAGTTGTAGTCTGGTGAAATTGACAATCAATCCTACCTCAAATAAATGTCTTATTAAAAAGAAAACCAGTAAGCTGTAAAAGTTATGCAATCAGTCTAGTTAGGGCTTACTGTAAGATATATGCTGGAAAAATGTTGCCTTGTAATTGCCCCCCAAGGTGGTAAAAATATATATTATTTTAAGTTACATTCTTAAATTGTAAACTAAATTCGGATTGTCAAGGTGTGTGCTCAGTTTGATAATCTGTGCGCTCGGTTCAGTAATCTATGCACTCAGTTTAATAATCTCTCTACTCGGTTTAGTAATCTGTGTGTTCGGTTTAGTAATCAGTGCAATTAATCTGCTTTGTGTTTGTCAATCTGTGTGCACAGACTCTGCCATCAATCATTTTTGGTTGGGGGGGGAGGGGTTGGGGGGGTGGACTCTCTATTTTACTTTACATTGCCTGTATTTATTAGTAAGCAAGAACTTTGACCATGCATGTTGTATATTCAGCGGAAACTGTAGAAACACGGTTACTATTTGAAAAACATGGTTATCCCACAGTTAATGTTAGAAAACCATTGTGGTGAGGACAGATAGAGAGAGACAGAGAGAGAGAACTATTTGCACAAATGTAATTATAAACCTTATGTCAAAACTGTCTGTCTGAAAATGCTCCATTAACAACAATTCAACAATTCAATAACTGTGTCACAAAGCTCAAATTATCAGAAATGAATAAGAGTACAACACTAATTCTTAAAGCAGAAATCTGCATAACGTTCATTCAGATTCACATCATCAACACGTACATGGAAAAAAACTCACCAGACAATCCTGAAACCCGATATGACAGATCTCAAAATGGTCCTGTATTTGAAATATATCTGAAGAGCATGTGTAAAAGGAAACATTCGCATTACAATAAATTACAATTTTTTGGGGACACAAAGCTGTGTATACACAATACACGATAATACTGTATAAACCCCTTCCTTCCTGCCAGACGAGAATTGTGTCAGGGTATTATATTAACCCTAGAAACCTTCCTGCATACTCATTTCCCTATTTTTCTGCCTTGATTCCACAGTTGAAATCATGAGTATCAGGCATGTCCTGGCATGTTTTTAGGAGTGTGCGGAAAACTCAAGAACTTTGGAAAAACATATGCAAAACTCGAACAGACCGTAGGCTACATTTGTAAATCTTTGAATTTAGTTTGCACAAGTCAAATTTTGGTATTTTGGTCTGTTCCCTACCATCTGGCACATCAGTTTCTGTGGCAGTTAATTAACTAGATTGGGTTGCTAGCTTGATGCCCTATTGTCACACTACCGACAATTTTGAATTACCAGTTAGCCTTACCTGCATGTTTTTTGATTGTGGGACGAAACCCATCAAACACAGAGAGAATATGCAAAACTCAGAGGAATCGAACCTGGACCCTGAAAGTGCAAGGCGACAGTGCTAACCACTAAATATATATATATATATATATATATATATATATATGTATATACTTTTCCACAAGACTATATGTATATACTGTATATAAGGAAAAGTCTTGACCTCCCCTATTTCTTTATATTTTGCTTCCAAAGAGCAAGGCCTGAAAAGCATCTACTATCATGAAAAATTGAGAAACAGGTGCAGATGGTGACAGATGATCAGACCGGTGATACTGAATGCTGAGTGGTTGGAACAGACGAGAGGAGAAATGAGGTCGCTGCTGAGGTTGTTACATAATTTTTCTTTTTTAAATTCTATGTAGCCTGTTGCAGTAAAACATTTGTTCCTATTTCTGTAATTTAACCTATAAGTAAATTTAATGTAATATGAAGAAATGAGTGGTGGCTCAAAGAGATTTGCACAATACTGTGACCGAGCATATCGTGCAGTTTATGTTTGTTCTTGGTGACGGCCAGCCACATTTCCCTCACGTCTGCCACGCTTCCCCTTCCTGATTCAATTCTGCGAAAGACCAGTGTCATGTGATTTTGGCACACGGCCCACTACATGGCATAAACAGCACAGTTACAGATCAGTCACTTATCAATCCCTTAGAACTGGATTCTGTGTTGCACAACTTTAAAAGACAATGCATATCTACACACCATCTGTGCCTTTCATGCAGCATTTGTCTTAAGCTATGGATTTAAGGTTTTTTCCCCCTTTCTTTTAGATAATTAATATTTCTTTAGTTAATGCCATTAATTTGAAATGACTGGGTGTTTACATGTAATACATGAGCTACTTAAACATGGTATTGTAATAAATATATATATCCATCCAGGAACCTCTGTAGTCTAACTAGGGACTATGGCGGCCAATGGTGCCCATTGTATTAATTCCCATATTTATGATCATGGTAGGACCTCCGGCCAACATTCACACACTATGGGAACGCCAATTAGTCTAATCTGCATGTCTTTGGACTGTGGAAGGAAACCGGAGTCCTGGAGGAAACCCACAAAACACGGGGAGAGCATGCAAACTCCATACACACAGACCCTGAGGTGCAAGGCGACAGTGCTAACCACTAAGCCACTATGCCACCATAATAAATAATCATACATAAAGTCTATCCATTTAAACTGAAACCTCATTGCAAATAATGATTTAAGAGTTTTACTTAGTAGTTACTCTTCTCACTCACCCAGGAGCATGTGTACTACATAATGTTCTTTGCTCCTACAGCTTTTTCCTATATAAATGCTCCTACAAACTATTCCTATGGCTAAATCTGTTTGTATCCAGCTGGAAAAAAAATTATCCTTCGCTAAAACCACTCAAGAGGATCTGTGAGAACAAATGAGCATCTCTGTCCTGTTTGCTTCCTTGTGAGCTTGTGTACAATATACTGTCCCTCCGTCCCTTATCTTGAATTCTCTTGTATTGCTGATGAATATTCAGTGATCATTAACTGTCCTGCCTGTCGTCTGGTTCTTTATGTGTGTGCTTTACTTAGTGTGTGCTTTGTCCTCTACGGAGCCCATCTTGATTATTCTGTCAGTCCAAATATGTCCCTTGTTTTTGTCCAGAGACGTGGTGACACTGAACAGATCATAGCAAGCCTTGTTTGGCTTAGTGTTTGGGAAGACTAAACTCAAGCGACATAATTATTATTATTTTTTTTTATAAAATAAACAGCTCTGAATCTAATAGTCACTCTGAAAGAAGTTGACTGAATGTTTAAAAGCATCACAAGCAGTATTTACACACGGCAACATTTTTTAAAATCCCAAAAGAATTCCCCAGGTACAGTTCCACCAGGTAAAGGTCTATACCCAGGAATTTGCTTAACATTCAGAATAACCGTCATCGACTTGTTTGGTCACATCATGTTAGAGAGACAGGAAACCCACGCTTCATTCCATCATGTACAGTATAATATTCCCATGACGTTGTGAAATTTTATTTATTTTTTTCCCATTCCTGAGGAGTCTATCATAAACATGGTTTCGTTTTACCACATTTGGCTGGAGTTCCAGCTTTGTGGGTGGTGTTTATCCTTACTCACAACTCTTGCAGGGTTAAGTGTTTGCTTTCTCATCTCGGAATACATTCTCACAGTGAACTGCGATGTCTGAACATGATAGAGCATAACTATTTGTTTTTAAGTGACAGACTCTAAGGAAGTGGTATGGTGGCTTGGTTTACACTCGGTTTCACAAGTTCTGTAATTTCACACCACAATACTACACTTCTCTAATTTGGCCTATCCCTCTGCGAAGTTTTATTTTCCTCTTTTCTAAATGCATTATTATTCATTCATAGTAGTAAGGAAAATAAGAATAAAAACACCAACCATCTGCTATTCTTCTGCTTTAAAGTTAGACATGTGACTTTTTACTGCCATTCAGTAGATACGGTACATGGAAATGAGTGTTTTGCCAAAGTTTAAAAGTTTAAAGTAAAAAGCTTCAAGAGCAATGTAATGTAACACTACATTACATTTATATCACCATAGTTTGCAAACATATCCATACCTGGCACACTTCCATAAAGCCACCTCACGAATGCTCATGCTTATTGATGTGATTTAACGTCAGCTCTCGACAACCGGATTATAATGCCGCCGTGCTTAAATACAAACACTTTTTTGGTGAAGCCTGCTTAATTGTTTAATTGTTATTAGATAACAAAAATATATGTTCATATACATTCAATGTCTTTTCAGTTAATACATTTGCATGAACTCTATTCTGAGCTGCGAACTCAAACCCTGTGATAAGAGCAGTCAATTTGAATACCTGGAGAATTATGGAAAGCCAAACCATTGGGATATTTAATTTCAGGTTCTGTGATTGGGTTCTTTCCTTCTTCTGCATTCTGGAGCAAGCTTTGAACATCCTTATATCCATTCTCCACTGGGATGATGTCATTTTTGCCAGAAATGTTCTGCGGGTTCTTGCTGCAGATGAGCTTTTCCATGATAAGATTGACATCATTTTGAGAGCTGATAAACGCTTGGTCGGTAGACGGACAATCGGCGAGATCATTGACACTCTGATATCCAGGAACCACAACAATGTCATCACCGGAGCATAAGAACTGAGTCTGGGGGGTGTTTTCGGATCCGGAGAGACCGGTACACGGGCCGTACTCGAAGTCTGTCAGGATGATCGGGTCCAGGTCTCCGCTCAGAGGAGGAATTGCAGTGTGACTCTTAGGAAAGTCGTTGATAAGCTGTTTAACAGCTGGGTTCCCACCCTTTTCAGAGAGTGAAAACATATAGAACTTGTTACTGATGCCAGAGCTGTTCCCGCTCTCGCTTCCGACTTTACAATCATCATTGTTCGATTTCAGGTTCTTATAATATGTGTTCGACATTGGTATCTGATGAAGGTTCGTTGATTGAGATTCTTTGATGAGTTCCGAATGAGTGCTGCTTTCTTCTGAACTCCCGTTGCCTGTTTGGCCATAAATCACATCAGCTGAATTTCCATCTTTCCCAAGGCTGTTGAGGCTATTTTCACCCCTGATGTCTACGACAGAAGACACTGGCCTGTTGTCGGGAGGACAGTAAGATTTTAAAAGCGATCTGAACAATACTAAAAGAATTGATTTCTTTTGATACTTTTTCAAATGTACAAAACAATCACCATGTCTTTTCTCCAGCGTGGACCTGTTTCGAATGGTCAAGATGGACAGGTGAGTACTCGTTTTGAAACGACAGCAAGTTCGGGACCTAAGAATGATCAAAAGTATGGAGAATTATTTTTTTCCCTCTTGGAAATAATATGGAAATTAGGCTGTCTGTGTTGACAGGAAAAACTTTCAATCAATACAGCACTTGAGACATGCGCATCCTCGCAGTCGTTATTTTTAAAATTAAAGAAAAAAGTGGCAAATTTTTTGTCCTCTTAACATACATTTCATGTGCAAATATTTTCAGAATCTAATTAATAGTAGTGTCTTGCATTATATGTATGGTGTACAGTATTCACTTTATTTCACTTATATATATATATTATTTTAGACATTAATATGAATTTTCAGTGTGCATGTACAAGCAAAAAAAATTCCCTGCTTTGTGTCCTTTTTCCATTTTTTTGTATTGACACCGTGTAAAACAAGCCCATTAGATTTCCCCCAGTGTGACCGTATATAAGAAGACACCCTCCCCTGACGTGTTGATCAGTGCTGCTGTTCTGTGGATGGGTGTGGCTCAACAGTAGCTCATTTCCATAGACACTGAAACAGCACGTTTGGAGGAGGGGTGAAAAACAAGCTTAGAAACAGGATCACTGCCTACCTGTTTGACAAAATTAGTAGCTATGTTCGGAGTAGGAATCTTGTCCCACCAGTCGGTCATGATCCTGCAATTAAGAAGTTTAACTGCACTTTAATTGGGATTAAATGTACAATTTGATTCTAATATACATTACTGTCTGCGTCTGACAATGTAAGTGATTAAACTATTGCTGTGTGAGTATATTGTGCATAAGGAACAATCACTGAAAAAAACAAAACAATGTGAAAGTACCAAATACCTAGTATTGGTACCATTGGGAACCTACTGTAAAGCACCACATTTTAACACTGAAAGTAGCTCATTTACTGCACTAAATATAACTGCACACTCAATTTACTGCACTAAATATAACTAAACCGAGGATAAAAGTAGCTGAAATGGAACCAGGCTTACTTGTTGTAAAAGTAGTTGCTGATGAATATGCAGATGATCAAAATTACACAAAGTATAGGAATTATTATCCTGAGTTTGTCTCTTAAAGACATGGCTGAGAAAAGAGATGCAGTAATAGAGTAAATCAGGTTTTTAAGAAATGGTGTAACGTGTTTATTAATAATAATAATAATAATAATAATAATAATAAAAATAATACTTACGTGTGGTAAACCTGTACAGATCACTGTACTCACTGAATATTTTATTGTAGTGTTGCACTCTAACTCTCACAATATAGTAGGAATTTGACATAAGATTTTTGCCTATAAGCTCATATTTCTTTTGGTCTTCTGTCAAAATTATCTGTATGAAAAAAAATAAAATTTACATGATGATTTTCTTACAGTATGGCAATGCAGGTATCAGAACTGATATACGGATGTTTTATATGTTACATTACATATAGCTCACTCACAGATTTTGCGCTGTCATTGTTTCCTTCGACATAGTAAGTCAGCTGCGGAATCAGTTCACTACTGAACGCGAGCTCTTCAGTGGTATAGTTGGTGTCCCAGGAAATGAGAAAGTTTCCATTCTGAGTCTCAGTGACTGATACATTGAAGGGTTTTACAGGCTTAACTGTTTAGAAGAAATGCATTTATGGACTGTTAAGAAGTTACATATATAACAGTAACACAGATTTACAGTAGCAGCTATAAAATTATGAACATTTAACAACTTGTTGAAGTTTCATCATATTCAGAAAGAAACAAGTGTCATCCATGTACACTACAGTGAAAAGTCTTGAGCCCCCTGCATTTCTTCATAATAAATTACATGGTGACCCTGGAGCTCTAATGCAGCAGCACTCCCTCCTGTACACTTCTACCCTTCGCTGTAGAATACCCTTAGATGTAGAATAAATGAAAGAAATGGGAACAAATGTGTTACTGCGACAGGCTGCAATTTAACCAATGGTTGATTATGTAACAACCTCAGCAGCAACCTCATTTCCCCTCTCTTCTGTTCCAACCACTCAGCGTTCAGCATCACGCAGTACTATCCTCTTGACATGACCATATCTATAGACATCTATCAGATATCATTATCCAGACATATATTACACATCTACTAATATGAATAGAGCTCTAACAGACATCTAAAAGATTTCTAAGAGTTCTGTGCACTATATGGCGCAAATGGAATCCCATGATGCATCCATTTTAGCAGGAAGTCATTTTGGTTGATCATTTCCATAAGGCAAATTGCATTGAAAATTCACAAATATCTAAGAAATCATTGTGCATCTACCAGGTACGTTAAGTGGCTCAACGGTTTTGCACAATATAAACCATTCAATAAAGTACAATAATTAATTGACTTCAATTTATAAAAACTGTCGAGTCATATTGCCAGCTTTATACTTATTAAAAATGCAGGGCCTTGACAATATCCTGCCTCTACATGTACTCATATGTACAGTACATGTTATGATAAGTTGGAACTAAAAAAATATCAGGGCCAGAAAAATCACAAATAAAGATGACTATATCTCACACAACACCTATTTTGACTACATTGACATAATGGATAAGACCATTAGCAAAAACACTCTCACTCTCACTCATTGTCTATACCGCTTGATCGTGTATTCAGGGTCGCGGGGGGCCTGGAGCATATCCCAGGAGGCTTAGGGCAAGAGGCGGGGGACACCCGGAACAGGGTGCCAATCCATCGCAGGGCACACACACATACATTCACTCACAAACTCATTCACATACTATCGGCAATTTGGGAATGCCACTTAGCCTAATGTCTTGTGGGAGGAAACCGGAGTACCCATAGAAAACCCACCAAACATGCAAACTCCATGCACACAGAGACAGGAATCGAACCACTACACCACTGGGCCGCTTAGCAAAATCATTTTAATTAAAATGAATTAATTAGTTAAAATCCTTCTTGACACTAGGATTATAAAGATATATACTTATGTATTACTTACTGTTTTCTAAAGTATTGATAATTTTAGTGAATAACATTTTATTCCTTCTCAACACGTTAACTGTGTAGTTCTCCTCCGAAACAAAACCATCATCAACTTGGAATGAGCATTCGCATTCATTGGCATGACGTTGCTCGAAATCACATTTGAACATTCTGTAAAACAGCAAGTAAAAAAAATACCATGAAGACTGGCTGAAGCGAGAAAATTATTTAAATGTTTTAATCCCACTAATGAACTTACTTATTTGCTCGAGACACATTGAGACTGTACTTGGAGCAATTTTCAAGTTGGTCAAAGGTCAGAAGGCATTTCATCTCGGATAGGTAATCGTTCATGCAATCCAGATCCAGGTTACGTTCTGGGGAAAAAAATAAAATATATATATACACACACTGTATATCTCAATTTCTTGGGACCCTGACCCATGACATTTTCCATATATATATATATATATATATATATATATATATATATAAACCGGATTTCCAAAAAAAAGTTGTGACACTAAAGAAATTGTGAATAAAAACTGAATGCAATGATGTGGAGATGGCAAATGTCAATATTTTATTTGTAATAGAACATAAATAACAGATCAAAAGTTTAATCCGAGAAAAATTTATCATTTTAAAGGAAAAATATGTTGATTCCAAATTTCACGGTGTCAACAAATCCCAAAAAAGTTGGGAC
>JAQMYK010000023.1:36315918-36329127 GCA_030014345.1 Clarias buthupogon
CACACCCCGCGGATTGGGGGGGGACATGTCCCCCCCGTCCCCCCCGGGATTTACGCCCCTGAATGAACCACTCCAAATGCGTGATATGACGTGGGGCAGGTGTAAGTGCTGACTCGACAACGTTTCACTGCCCTCTAGTGACTTTGCCTGAGTATCTGATCGACAGCCTTGGCTTCAGGCGATGCTGCACAGCATGTGTTCTCTACTTGCGTTCTCACATTTTAACATAACGGATGAAAGCCTTTGCTTCTGGCACATGCTATTATTATCCTTTTTATAGCACCAATTCGACACAGTTCCAGGGAGAAGTTGAACAACTTCTGGTAATAAAAATCTCCCTAAATTATTTATTTGTACACGGATTGATCCTAAAGTTTGGGTAAAGATGCCAACAGGACTGGTAATCTCCATAATATAATATCACATAATAACTATAACCTAGGCGGCACTGTGGTGTAGTGGTTAGCACTGTCGCCTTGCACCTCCAGGGTCCAGGCTCGATTCCCGTCTCTGTGTGCATGGAGTTTGCATGTTCTCCCCGTGCTCAGTGGGTTTTCTCCAGGTACTCCGGTTTCCTCCCACAGTCCAACAACATGTAGATTAGGCTAATTGGCATTCCCAAATTGCCTGTAGTGTGTGAATGAGTGTGTGAGTGTATGTGTGCCCTGCGATATATTGGTACCCTGTCCAGGGTGTACCCCGCCTTGTGCCATAAGCCTGAATACAGGATAAAGCGGTATAGAAGATGAGTGAGTGAGAGCTAGAACCTATAATTCACTCACTCACTCACTCATCGTCTATACCGCTTAATCCTGTATACAGGGTCGCGGGGAACCTGGAGTCTATCCCAGAAGCACGAGGCGGGATACACTCTGACCAATCCATCACAGGGCACACACACATACACTCACACTCTCATTCACACACTATGGGTAATTTGGGAACGCCTAACTTGTTCATGCTCAAAATCTATACTGCAGTCTGGTTTATGATCTGCATTTAAAATATACAGTAATAATTTTAGCCCGAACCACTTTGTGTCACTTTAGAAGGTCATGACTGGTGAGGAACTGACAAATATCTAGATTTGTTTTTTCCATTAATGAACTTGATTGCTTGTTAAACTGAGCCAGTTCTACTGAATTATAATGTCCAGTTACTGGTTATAAGGAAAAAGTTTTGGTGGCAATCTTTGTGACTTATATAAATGGATAAACACTACCAGTCAAAAGTTTGGATACCTTCCAGCTCCATGGTCTTTCCTGATTTTTATTTCCTGGTACGTTGTATAACAATGCTGAAGGCGTCCAAAATATGCAATAATCTCCTCTCTGAACAGTCGATATGGAGACGTATCTGCTACTTATGCTCTATAAAGCCTCCATAATGGCTCTAATCTGATGTTCTGTTTGTTAATTGGTGATTTCTGAGGCTGGTGACTCTAAATGAACTTCTCCTCTGCAGCAGAGGTAAGTTTTGGTCCTGCTTTCCTGTCTTAATGAGAGACAGTTTCATCATGGTGCTTGATGGGTTTTGCAAATGCACTCGACCATACTGTTCTAGCAAGAACTGTTCCAGGACAGCTGGCTTTGGGTCTTAAAATGACAACTAACTGATTGTTGTCATTTAGTTACCTAATGCCATATGTGTTATTTCATAGTTTGGAAATCTCCAGTATTGTTCTAGAATGTAGAAAGTTAAATCCAAACATTTCACTGGAATTAATTCATTTTTTTAGAGCAAAAAAAAAAAAAGATAACAACAACACTGTGTGCATTTACATACTGTAGAGAGTGTAGTGGACTGTTCCACTAATAATGCAAATAATAGCCCAATTGTAATAAAAACGCATCATATAAACACATTATTCAGAGCATAAGGGATAAGTCTATTTTTTCTGTGCATGCTTGTCCCACATGGATGTAACATTAGGGCATGTTTAGGGCATTAGGGCATGTACAAGTTTCTGGCTCAAGAGGGGGCACTGATTGGCTCACCTTTACATATGTAGTAAAGCATCTAACCAATCATACATTAGACTGAGCTCTTGTAACCAATCATGACATAGAAAGATGGGAAACCTAAACTAACTTTAAAGTTTGAGAATGTATTATCATTTGTATTGAAAACTATGTTCAGTTAACATAAAATTAATTAATAAGTAGAGCATCATACATTTACAGTAGCTCAAGTAGACCGGCATTATAGACAGTACATGTAGCAATAAAACACTACGTACATTTATAAACAAGTAGGGGTATAAAATTGTAAGTTATCTGAAGTCAAGTTATTTAGAAATCTAAACCAAATTTTCTCTCCCTATACATATATATAAACATGTGAGACTATATATAAATACATGTGTAAGAAAACCTGTACAAGTTTAGAAATGACAGATATGTGTCTGGGGTGGGGAGATATCCTTCAACACTCATGAGCGTTTTGAAAAATATACAACGCCATCTGTTGAATTTTTAAATGAACCAAAACACCGTGTTACCGTGACGTGTATGGAATGAAGGTGTGAGATCGCATTTATTAAATAGATTTCAACTGCACACTCATGAATGCCTATTAAAAAATGTACTGCACCATTATTTTTTGAAGGTTTATTATTATTTTTTTTATGAAATAAGGGCGTTTTCCATTAAAATTTCCACTTAGCATATTTTCTCTTCCCTGTGGGCCGATTGTGATGGAACAAAGCCTATATGTATTGTTCTGTAGTTTTTACATGATGCATCAACAAACAAACAGACAAACATTCCAAAAACCCTCTTGATGAGTTCTATTGCTCAACTTATGTCCCCCCAAATAATTTTTCGCAAAATATCTTCAATGTACAGACACGCCAACTTTACAGTTTTATAATATGTATAGATTAGCTTACATTTTAAACGCATTTTCCATCAGTATACATTACTTACAATTTCTTGGGGAAAATAATTGGGAATTAAATAATTAATTCTTAATGAAAAAATATATATGTCCCACTTCTTTTAGGTTTAGGCTTTTGTATCTTTTTCTATGAGCCATGCTACTTATCCTTTAAGCAGTCACAGTTGACCTGAGGTAAACTAGGAAATGTTCAGCTTAATCAGCTGTAGCAAAAGATTCAGGGATGACCTAAGCAAATAAGCTGTGCACATTTACTGTATAATTAGATGACTAAACCAAGAGCCTTCAACTCACTGATCACATCCTTCACTGAGCTTGTGTGCTTCTCCGCCCAACAACTCAAAAAGGACCATAAGCTGGTTCTTTAGACGAGTCCAATTCACTTCCAAAATGACTCATAACAAAAGGCTTTCGACAGCTTCACACACATTGAATGTCTTTTGACTGAACCAATTCTCAATATTACTTACTGAAACATCACTTACTCGCTCATTTATCATCTATAGCGCTTTATCCTGTATACAGGGTTGCGGATGGGCCTCAAACCTATCCCAGGAAACTTAGGGCACGAGGCAGGGTACACACATACACACACTCATTTACACACTACGGGCAATTTGGGAATGCCAATTAGTCTAATTTGCATGTCTTTGGACTGTGGGAACAAACCAGAGCACCCATAGGAAACCCACCAAGCACAGGGAGAAATCTTCACTGTTCTTGATGGAAGATGAAGATCCTTTAGACAAATCTTGAACCCAAGTTGGAAATCAAAGTTTCACTTGCATTGGTACAGTATCACACTCACTCCTATCATCTACTGTAATTGAAGCCAATGCATTCTTCAAAGGTACATTGTGCCGAAGTGCAGCCTCAACAGACTGCGCCCTCACAGCCCAACTTTTTGCAAGCAAAATCTGAGCTTGCCCACCACTTACATCTCCATCCATATTGGCAGCACTGTCATAATCCATAAATCCGCTTATATTCGATAAGCTTAATAAGCTTAGATAAGTTGAACGCAAATTTGAATGCATCCTTGATCAATGCTGTTGGTGTCTTCATAAAAGCATTTTCATAAAAAACAACTAGTTTCTTATGTTTGTTAAAATTTATGTCTACATACATGACAAGTCACAACAGAATTTTGCTCTTTAGTTAAAATGTCGGTCATGACTTCAGTTCATTTTAAACAGCAGAATGTCTCTTGTCTTCTTAACCAAGATGCTTGCTCTGGACTGTCCTCAGCTTTCAGCTCCAACACTTTGTGAAATGTCCTCAATTCATCTGCATTGTGCCTGAATGGCATCTCTGTCCCAAACACTGCAATGTTTCTACAGTAAAACATTCAAACGTACAAAGCTTCACAGACTGCTATTTGCTCTTTTTGCTTTAATGAGAGTATTTGTTTCGTCTCTGACTGACTTTTTGAATAATGAAGCCACTTCAATGTCACTTTTTTGTGGCATTTAGAGTGCTCATGTTTTCTAACCAGAAATGGTCCATTTCTCCTTGTGTGCAAGCCTTTTGAAATAAATGCATCTTTAGCATTTTTTTTGAAAATGCACGCAAGTTAAGTTGACTGGCTGTTCAATACTGTATGTGTGGCAAAACACCCAATTAGTCTCAGTACACTAATCCAACTCTTAGTTTTTGAACCATGCCGCTTTGTACTTGTTTGGGACAGGCTGATGTGGGTGAATCCCAATCCTATTCGAATTGAAAAAACAAACAAACAAACAAAAAACTCTTGAGTGCCTACAATCATAGAAAAACAAAACAAAAATATTTACACTGAGCATTTACAGTACATTTACAGACAATATGTCAGTATGTAAATAGTACAGGTATATCCATGTTCACAGTCCCACAAACCTATTGAATTTTGATACAATGCTGTGAGATTTGCTTGGATTACTGCTTTAGTCAGGTCTACTGAGTCTACTAACCTGCTTGTATCTTCATTATCTTCATCCATGACCGGGGTTGAACTCCCAGCTGTAGTTCTATGCTCTTCCTGTCTGTTTAGGGGATATAACACTGACTCTATTTATCCATCCATCTACTGTAGGAACCTCTGTAGTCCAACTAGGGACCATGGAGGGTAATGGTGATTGCCACTGAATGGTGATTACCATTGCATTTATTCCCATTTTATCACTGTGGTAGGAACTTTGGTCAACACTCGTGCTCTCATTCACACACTATGGGGAATTTGGGATGGCCAATTAGCCAAATCTGCATGTCTTTGCCACCGTTACATCATGCCGCCATAACACTCACTAGGATTCTGATGTGATCTGCCCATCTCTCTCTCTATTCTATTCTATTCTATTTTATTCTATTTCTTTTTCTATTTTTTGCTTTTTTCCCTCACTGAAACATCTATGAAACATTTTTAATACATCTTTGAAATTAGCAATATAACATTTTAATATGCTTAATTATTTTATTGTAATATTTTAAGAAATGAGAAATATTGGTTCAATCCCATGATAGTCAGGATATTTTCACATCCTAATTTGGCTTGAGCTATAAATTGAATTTAATATTTGCAACTTTGAAATGTTAGCATTTTTAAATGTCTCTTAATCTGATGTTGTGTCCGATTTGTTTCTTTATTATATTAAATTAAATTATTTATCTTTGGTAAGATGGTCGGCATAGCAGAGGACCTTGGGAACACACCCTGGACACAGTATAATCTCATTGCAGGACGCCATACACACGTTCACACTCTCATTCACACCTTGGGGCAATTTAGTGTCCAGTGTACTAGGGAAGCAGGAGCAAAACCCACACAGACATTGGGAGAAGATGCAAAAATCCACACCGACAGAAACCTGAGCTCAGGATCCCTGGAGCTGTGAGATGACAACACTACACCTCCACAGCTGTCAGGCTACATTACTGTCCCAAAGCCAAACTGAATAAAAATGCCAAAGTGACCTTTTTTCCTCCTAAAGCAACATCCAGTTTAAATCAGCACCTTTTCTCATTTTTATTCCTATTTAATACTTTTGCTCAATGATCTTCAGCATAATAATACAGGTATGTATTAGCATACACTGAGTGTTTAAGAGTGTCTGAGTCCTGAACAAGAGTCAGGAACAAATTTTTCTGCATTGTTTAGTGACAACATATTTCTTATCTTGGCAATAAATGAAAGAATGCTATCCTATGAATATTATCTACATGAGCTTTAAATGAAAGACTGGAATCTATAATCACACCAAGATCTTTTACTACCGCACATGATGAAACAAAAAGGCCATCCAGAATTACTGTGTGATCAGAAAGCTTATGTCTCCTGTCCTAGCATGTGGTCCTAGTACATCTGTCTTGAATTATGTAGGAGGAAGTTAATAAGCATCCAGTTAATAACTCGCATATTTCTAAATTTGTTAAGCTGGTGTCGCTCACCTGGCTTTGCTAAGACATATAGTGTATCGGTGTGTCAACAACATAATAGTGGAAACTAATACGATGCTTATGAATTATGTTACCCAGAAAAAACATATGGAGAGAAAATAACAGTGGGCCTAAAACAGAACCCTGTGGAACACCAAACTTCACTTTATGAAGTTTATGAACTTCACTTGATTCTGGTAGACGTATAAGGGTAAGTAACTGATTAATTAACACAATTAATTTAATATAAGGTAGTGAGGAATGCTTTTTGACATTGGTGTGGTCTCACATCTTTTTTTTTGCCAATGTTGTTTTTAGGGTGGACGACATCTCAACTTAATTATAACTATATGGAAACGTGACAACACTATGGTTTCTCCTGTGGTGTGAGTCCAGTCAGATAGAGTGGCTTGTCTTTATGTTTATATGCCACCATTTTAGCAGTAGGAGTAGTAATGTCCTAGTATCAGAGTCCAATAAACCAACTATATATTTGATTATGAAACCTATTTCAGGACATTTTCAGTCATTTTACATCCTCTATTTCTATTATATATAAAAAAGCTTCAATTTGACAATGCTTTTTAGCTTGTTAAAACTTTCTTTCGGCTGCTCCCATCAAACAGAGTCCCCCCCCACACACACCTTCCTGACCCAACCTTCCCATTCTCTAACCGGGCTTGGGCCCAGCACTGCATGCAGTGGCTGGGTAATATGTTGGGTGTGGCTCCGATCCCCAAATCAACCCACCTAGAGCCTTAGTCGTCCTATATGTTACTTTTACTTGCTAAGTACATTTATAAATAATTTTGTACTTTAACAAAGGTAGAAACAGAAAACTTCTATTTTTTTTTTCAGGTACAAGATGCTCATGGAAGCTTCACTTACTCACTTAAAAAAAGATTGCTTAAACTAATCAAATCATAGATAAGATCCAAGACAAATAAGCCCATTGGGATTAATAATAATGCTTACAGCATCACTTTTCTACCAGAAAAACTAAGCAAAAGCAGAGCCTTGGTTGACCGCGAGCAGCTACAGACACCACAGAACAGATTAGATTCCAGTTTTCTGTCACTCCAGCACAAGTTGCTGGGCTTTGCTTCCCCAGTTTTGTGACTTTTATCATCCAAATTTGTGCTTCAGTTACCTGGAATCCAACATGTTCTCTGGTGATTAGCTGTTATGATGACCTAAGCTGATGCTATCCATCTGTTAAGTGAATAATAGTGTGCTTATTGACTCAAGCTTGGTAACAGTAAACAAACAATACCAAATAATAATTTAAAACATTCTTACTTTTGACAGAAGTGTATTCAAGCCTAAAATTATTCCAACACATGCAAGTTATTATATTGTGTATCTTTTATCTCCTTTTGCATGTAACTCATAGTAGTAAACCATGCATTTGCCTTGAGGTTAGAAGCTGAGCTGTGTAGCAACAAGAAAATAACTGAACATAAACATGATACAGTAATTACACAAGACAAGAATTTGTTCCCATGATAAACAACGTGTTCCCACAAAAGAAATAAATTATGCACACAAAATAATACCTTGCCCCCAGAGGATAAATAATTCCCACAAGGTATTTGATGCTAACTTGTGCCCACAAAGGGAAATATACTGTTCCCAAAAGATAATATTTATGGAGAGCCTTTGGTGACTTTCTTTATAATAAAAGGGAAGAAATATTCTGTGGCCATGACTAACTATGGTGTGGGAACGAGATATTATGCATGGCCATGAGATACTATGTTGTGGCCACAATTTAATGACCTCATAGAGTTTAGCTTCTGGATTCTTTTTAATTTATTTACTCAGAACACATGGGCTTTATTGCAGATAATATTCTGACCATGGGGAAGTTGTAGATTTCATCACTCATCAGCTTGTAGAACCTGTGAGAATAAATGGCTACAAATGGCTGTATAACAAATGCTTGAAAAATAACCTTGGTGCAAAAACAGATGATGCTTTTTTGATTCTTGCAACTCCAGATCCTGACACCTCAGCCACACGATGTTCAAGGTGACTAAACCCTAGGCAATATTTTGCTCCAGGGTCTAAATTCAATTTGCATGTAGATTTTCATTTTCAAGTTAAAATCAAATAAAACCTGCATCAAGGGTTGCAAAGATGATCATTTGGTTGAAAGCTGCACACACAGGCAGTGACATAGATGCCATACGTGTCCCAGGATCAGTCCTCAGGAACAAGTGCTGCAAATCAATTGACTGAGAGTTGGTGGGGGATGTTGAGGAATTGAGCACTGGATACAGCTTCACAGTAAAATGAAAGATGAGGGCCTGTTTGTTGATGACTAAATAGACACTAGTGCTGCAGGACTTTTGGAACTTAATTCAGATGAGACTGAGAAGGCTTTGGAAGCCCATACTTTGAAAAGACTTTTAAGACTGTTAATATTTGACATTTGTTTAACTTTAATGTTAAACAAATGTCAAATATTTCTAATTATCTTTATAATAAAATCCTACAAATTTACGCTTATAGCTTATGTAAAGTTTGGTATGAAGGGTATGAAAGAAGTAGAAACAGATTTACTGCTTCCTTCCTATGCTTGGATAAAAAATTGGTCATTAGCCACTTTGCAATATACTTTTAATTAATAAAATTTTTTTATTTTTCCAACTGTAATGCAAGGTCCTATTATTGTGAAATAATCTTTATATCAAATTATAATCATAAATACAACAATTCCAGTAAAGGCATCCAAAAATCAATTAGGAATGAAATGTGCCTGTAAACACAGGTAAGCAGTAATATAGGCTGTTGTTTACTCTTGGCCCAGATGATGAGACCATATAGCTTAATTAAGTGCCAACAATTTATCATCATTTATAAAGAATCATTTAATCATTAAAAAAAAGATTAATTGCGCCCCATTCAAACTGTTGAGTGTAATTTTTAGATTATGTCTGTGTAACTGCTAAGCTTTTCCGCACCACCAACAGTGCACAGTGCTGAAAAGCTTCTTGAGATGGCAGCGAGCCAAGAAAATGATCCACCACATTTTATTCATCTTATATGAATAATAAAAATGGTTAGCTATTCAAATATTGAAAACCATTAAAAGCAGCAGCATGATCAGCAGTTTTAAATCCCAGGTTGAAATTATCTTAATATGACCATTTTTTTTCTGGGAGACATTTAGGCCATAGCTTAAAGGAATCCCACTCTTGCAAAATGAATGAACCCAAAATAAAAAAAGTTATTGTATGAACGCAGTGTCTGAATTACATTTTGGACTCTTGGAGGATCTCTTTTAGCAGAGCTGGGAGCAACAGGCAAATTATTCATACGTTTTTCATTCATCTTCTATACTGATTCACTCTGTACAGGGTGACAGTGGCCTGGAGCCTATGGGCACGAGGCAGGGTACACCCTGGGCAGGGTGCCAATCCATCTTCAGGCACACACTCACACACACTCAAAGAACACTAGTTAGCCTAATCTGCATGTCTTTGGACTGTGTGAGGAACACAGAGTACCCTGAGGAAACCTGCCAAGGGGGAGAAGATACACTCTATGCACACAGACCTGAGGCAGAAATCGAATCCTTGACCCTGGAGGTTCAACACCACAGTGCTAACCACTACCCCACCGTGCTGGTGGTACCAGTGTTGTGTATTTGAATTACCACCTACATTTTTAAATATTTCTACTTAACTTTTTTTTTTTTTTTTTTTTTAAATTGATATAGCTTGTGAAAAAAAATATTCTCTCATTAAAATATTTCAGTTGCATTCTTTTTATCAAGTCACTTGAACCAGAAACAACTTCAGAATAATAAAGTTCTTTGAATCTTGAAAAGTGTCTTACCTGGGCTAAGGGGGGAAAAAGTTTTGAACGTTCCAACGTCCTCTTTTCTGATGATACTAAATTTCATCTGGAATTTGCATTTCATTTAGAAATCAAGGTCCCAGAGTCTGGAGGATGAGTGGAGATGCTCACATTCAAAGTTGGTTAGGTTTCCACAGTTGGTGATGATTTGGGATGCCATGTCATCTGCTGATATTGGTCCACTGTTTTGTGTCAAGTCTAAAGTCAATGAAGCGATCTACAGTACCAGGCGATTTTAGAGAACCTCATGCTTCCATCTCTGACAAGTTGGAAATACCAATATCCTTTTATAGAAGAACTTAGCACAAGGCTATTGTCAAGATGAAGATGAGAAACATTTGACTAAACAATTCAGATGAGCAGAAGGCTGCTATCAAAGCAACCTAGTCTTACGCATCAGTAGTTCCAAAGGCTGATTGCATGCCATGCTGCACTGATGCAGTAATGTATGGTAATTGAGCCCCGACCAATTCTTGACTGCATAAACAGGCATAATTGTAAAGAATTTCTGCATTGTAATTTTAGAAATTGATTTTAGGGTGCTGTGGAATTTAGGAATTTTGATTCCTAAATAATATTCTTATTTTTCAAGATGCACTGTATACACACAGAAAGACAGAGAAAAAATGACCAGGCACTTAAAGTAGGGATAAAAGAACTGGGATTCTAAACTTTTGATATAATATTTTGTTCAAAAAAGGAGAGAAAATGCTTCCAAACTTTAAAAAATGTCTTTACTGAACTCCTTATTGAGTACTTAAGTTTTAGGAACTACTCATAATGATGCAGTTCCCAGATCTGGTTGTATCGCCTCACTGTAAATATTTAAGAATGTATCAACAATGACCAAACAGAGTGGTATGAGATTCACACAGCTCCAAAACATACACAAAGTGGCTTTATCATCATAACAGCAGGAACATGTCTTAGCTGCTACAGGAATCATCTTTGCTATGTATTACCTTAAGCTGCAATAAATCATGTCTAAAACATATACAGTACAGTGCATCTTAAAATAATCTCATATATTCTAGATTCCTTTCAAAATATTAAAATACTTAATTTCGAGTTTGAGTAAAACTATTCATAAAGTATAAATACCATGTATCTCTCAGTCTATTTCACTGCAGATATGGGGAAGAGTATATTCATAGATATTTACATAAAGTTAATTGGAAGGGAAAAGTGTGGTAGGAAAAGGCACATAAGCGACAGGAATGACCGCAGCCTTAAGAAAATTGTCAAGTAAAGCCGATTCAAGACCTTGGGAGACCTTCACAAAGAGTGGAGTAAGGCTGGAGTGTGTCAAGAGCCATCTCACACAGATGTCTTCAGGAAATGGGCCACAATTGTTGCATTTCTAGCATTAAGCCACTCCTGAACCAGAGACAGATGAAAGTAAATTTTGAAGATGGAGGAACAGAATCTGAGTCCAGTATGAAGTTCCCACTGTCTGTGATGATTTGGAGTGCCATGTCATCTGCTGGTGTTGATCCAATTTGTTTATCAAGTCCAAGTTCAATGCAGCCAGTCCACCAGCAAGATGAAAAACATCAAAAATAACAATGTAAATACAAAGAGAGCCCAAACCAAATATTACGTGTATAAATTAACATAATTTGTCACATTTTTGTAAATTTTTTGTGAAAATTACTATAATGAAATTCCTTTTTTTTTTTTGCTTAATCATTGGAAATGCTGTATTTTTTAAATTTTATATATATATATTTCATCCTAGTTTCATATATATAGTTTTCATTCCCAAAGTCTTTAGCCTACTGTTCCCTAAGAAGAAGGAGAAATCAATTCTTGAATTGACCTGTATAGTTTAAATGTCAGTCCGCATTGCAGAAGGTCCCAATCAAAAGATTCCTCTATCCAACCCTGTTTTGGAGATGGCTCCCTTTGGAAGGGGGCATAAAGCAAAGTGACATACCTGGAGGTATCTATAGAAGTGTGCGTGTGAAATGTCATAGTTTTATTTAAATTCATCAAAAGGGATAAATTTGTAACTTGATATAAATGCTATACATATCCTTGTTCTTTCCTAAACAACAACTGGAAGACAGAAACTAGGAGGGACGGTGGGGAATTGTGCATTGGCTGTAACAGACATTTAAGCCAGTGCAGGCTCATATTTGAAATGAGACCTAAACTGAGAAAGAATTTTCAAAGTATTAATCACAACAGCATTCGTCAGGTTTTTCTTGCTGAGAGGTAATTTTGCACAAACCAGCAAGTAGATGTTAAAGACACTGGATCACATGAAGCCTGCTCCATCTCATAATGTTATGTCATCTTAAACAACACTTTGCCTAGTAGTTGCTCTTAGTAGTTCCAAATTGCCCCTGAATCGTCTGTGTTGTCTTTTGATCTATCATTACATACATTACCAGCTAACATGAGTGTGCGCTTATGATTCACCTCCCTGCTTTTTTTTTTTTATGGCTAACGCAAGCTACAGTACCAAAGCTAAATAGCTTCTAACACAAGGCTGTCTCTCTAATCACTGAACAAGGACACTAAACAAGGGGTTCCACAACCTACGTAGTATATTAACTTTCCATTTTACTCTATTTCTGATTCAACCTCAGAATGGTTAGTTAGCTCAGGGTTTTTTTTTTTTTTTAAGCAGAATAAGTCGAGATATAAAGAGAAACTTAATTTAAAATTTATAGGACTGTCCACCACCTCCACAGTTTATTCTCATCACCTTTTAACATCATATTACCAGCAAGAATTTAAAACTACTTTCACCCCTGTTTATAACTGTTAGTATAAATACATGGTTACTTTAGCTTTATTTACTTACTGGCACTGAGCATAACTCAACAACAATTATCTTGTCAGTTTTTTTTTTCTCCCCCCCCCACACACACATAATGAAGGTATGGCCACAACATAGTATCTTGTTCCCATGCCTTATTAATTCATGGCCATGATGGAATATATATATATATAGGCGGCACGGTGGTGTAGTGGTTAGCACTGTCGCCTTGCACCTCCAGGGTCTGGGTTCGATTCCCTGGCCAGGCT
>JAQMYK010000023.1:36362878-36376124 GCA_030014345.1 Clarias buthupogon
TTATCAGTTCCCCTACTTCCCCCAAAAGGCTCAGCCTTTGCCAGGCCACAGTTGTAAATAAGAAACCTGTTCTTAATGTCTTGCCTGGTTAAATAAAGGTAAATAAAAAAAATTATAAAAATAATAAATTCATTGATAAATATTACCCCTTTTAAATAATTGAGTTTTATTGTTTCTCTTTTGTTGTAATAAATATATTCTTCCTGCCTGTATTTGCCCCACGTGGAGGAAACATCAGGTGAAGGGATGAGTTTCCAGGAAGGAAATTTTGCTTTCAGTCCTGATCAGAACTCAACCTCTCTCCCACATATCTTAATTTCAGACTTTCATCCACTAGGTCTCATGCTGAGGAAGTTGCACTGATGGCGCATCGTTTAAAATACACTGTAGTAAAGCATCTACTCAAGCAAAGATGAGACTGCATTTCTGTAAGCTATCAAAATGCAGAAGATGGGAAGCCTGACCTAACTCAAAGTTAGAGAAAGATTAAATACTTAATTTCAATCAGAACTACTTCACGTATTATGTACCAGCCAGACTTGGTAATTAAAATTGCATGTTATATGAAATCATGCATTTCCATGTACAGTACACTTTAGTATACACAAGAAGAGAGGTTTTTTTTTTTGCTGTGCAGAAATTTTGCAGTTCTAAAATATCTCAATTTCCTGGGAGTCATTGAGTGCTTGTGCTGTCAATAACCCAGTATCCAATATTTCTTCAACCTGCAATAATTAGACCTACTATACAATTATCGGAAGTTCTGGTAGAATTGTTTTTTTTTCCTGTTTTTGTTTTTGTGCTAGAAATAATTTATGAACTGTGCACCAAAGCGTGTTGTTTCTGCTGTCCGTATCAGTCTAACTCTAGCCTATGCAAAAGAACTTATGCAGAGCAAGGATGAAAAGAAAAAAAAACCCAGCCCTGCCATTTATTTGCCATCCCTAGAAAAGGGCATCAGCGAGCTGTGAAATCACTTTGTCCGATCGAGACTGTTGCACATTCTGTCCATTCATGTCGCATAATGACTTAGATTATGTGCCTCCCTCCTCGCCTGCCTGCTTTTGGCATCTGCAGTATGTCAGAGCGGAGCGCAAACACACTCCCTTCCACAGTTAATTCAGTCCGTGCCAAAGCAGCAACAATGAAAATATTAACACTGTCGACACCACGCTAATTAAAAAAAAATAGATGGAAGCAAACTTGTTCATTAGTTGTTTGCGGGTTCGCTGTGATCCGTGAACTGCTGAAGAAGTGCTGTGTTTCAGACTCCATCGTCATGTGATTGAAAAACATCATGGGACTTTCCTGTCATTCGCTTCTCACACTTAACATCTCAATCAGATTTATTGGTCTCTTGAACTGCTGCCTGAGAACAGTGACAAGTTCAGGAGAGCTAAAGTTGCATCTGCTATGATTTAACTCAATTCAATTCAATTTTATTTTATTTGTATAGCGCTTTTACCGATGGTCATTGTTGCAAAGCAGCTTTACAGAATCAAAAAGAAAATTATGGAAATGAGTATGAAATGCATGAGGAAATCAGATTGTCCCTCATGAGTAAGCTGAGGGTGACATGGCAAGGGAAAGACTCTCGGAGATGGAAAGAGGAAGAAACCTTGAGAGGAACCAGACTCAACAGGGAACCCATCCTCTTTTGGGTGATAACGGATAGCAGGTATTGATCTGCAGTCATACTGTGTGTTAGAAGCCTTGAAGTTCAGTATAAATGACAAATAAGGTGCAAAGAAATGACCTTCTTCTGTTGGAGTTGATTAATCTGCTTTATATATAATAATGTATGTTTACATGGACCCTAATATTGCACTGATAATTGGAATAATTGCCCATAATTGCGGCACATCTAGCATGATTGGAATGTCTTCACCATGGGAATGAGAGGGGTGGTGTAAACCTTTGATAATCTGTTCAATAGGTGAATATTAGCTATAGTGTAAACACTACATCTGATCGTTTCTCTCTTGTTTCTAATCAATGCAGGTTGATTCACTTGAAAAAGGCCTTGAATATTCTGTAATAACTCTCAGTAGGACGAAGCAATCAAAACGAAACAACATACATTGTGCTCCTGATTATATGGAGCTTTGAACATGAAAGAATGCCCCGAGTCGGACTGATAAGGTAGTCGACACAGCACCGTGCTGTTTAACATGGAGTAATATGAAATGCATCTGGCAGAAAATAGAGATAATTTCCAGCATTGCATTTAATGCAGTCAGTTACACATATGTCACGATATGTAGCAAATTTTTGGGTTCAGATTGATCCAATCAGATTGACTCAGCTTCATCATAGCGAGAGTTATTACAGAATATATGGGGCCTTTTTCAAGTGAATCACTCCATATATTCTTTCTGTGCATGTCTGCTGCACATGGGGGTAACATCAGATGAAGTTTCAAGAAGGGATATTTTGCTTTTATTCCTGATTGGTAACATTCATGAGAACGACTCTCACTCATCTGTTTTTAGACGGGTTTTATCGGAAAAGATGGGAAGCCTAACCAAACCTTTCAAATGATTTCCAAATGATCAGATTGAATAATTGAGTAATATTGTCCATGTGATTGTAGCTATAGTCTCTTATCATTTCTTGAAGTGCATAAAAAAATCCTGACATGCTGTAGTGTGACCTTTCTGACCCAATCCTGACACCAATCCTGATCATATAGATTTCTTTGATAAGAAGTATTTCTAAAAAGTATTCCTAAAATATTTACACTCCTTTAAAACATGTTTTGGGAATTGTCAACGTAATGTTATTCATAACATCAACAATGGCATGGATTTACAAAAACAAACAAACAAACAAACAAACAAACACCTAAATGTTCTTGATTACTCTTCCACTAACACAAGAAAAGAAAATGTCAAACTCAGGACCTGAATGAGGTCTGCAACACATGTACAGTATAAATTTATGACGAAAGTTCACATAGCCTGACCTTGAACATCACTGGATTGTGATGTTATGCTACTGTAAAGGTCAGCAACTGTATCAAGACAAGAACAAATCGACATGTTATTACAATTCAGAGTTATAAGCATCGTAGAAGATTTTAGAATGCAGCTCACAAAAACCATACGAGGGTTCAGAGCTGTTGCCTGCACATTACATCAATTATTCAAAACACAAACACTGGCACCAGAGATACTGTATGTGCTAAACTTTTCTTTTGCTAAGCTTCTCAAAATGAGTTGTACTTCAGTAGCAAACCTTGACTTTTATAACTTATAACTACTGTAGATTCTGGTCTTGAAACAACGTTATACCTCCTTAACAACACAATCACTGGAACACAGTTTATTTGGTCTTATTATCAAAACCCCTCCCAAAAAAATGAACAGCAACATTGCTGCTTACGCCTAATGCTAGATTTGCTGGATAGGTTTTCTTCATCGTTTTTTTTTTTTTGTTCATTCTTGTAGAATAAAAATAATACAGAAGTCATTTTTTCTTCTTGTTTCAAAAACTTTGCAAAAGTTTGCGCTATGACTACAATTTGCACCATGCGAGTTGCATCAGGAAAGGGGGCCGGTTTTATTTTTGGATGGGACAGAGTATGTAAACACATGGGGTGGTATTATAAATAAGATCATCAATTAGATAAAGAGTGAGAATCCTTTGATAATCTGAAAATCAGGTCCAATATCAAGCATTAATATTTACACACTTTAAGCACACTTTTTATTTATAAACTTTAAGCTGTCAGTTTATGTGATACTGTACACTTACTTAGTAATTATACATACTGTATTGTTGGGTAAGATCAGACGTTACTTAGACATGGCATCCTACCATGTTTAGGATACATACAGTACAAGTATTGTTACAGGGAACTTCATTCAGCTCCTCACAAAAGGTTTGAGGGTTCAAATCTTGCCTCTTACTGTACCTCTTGGTCGGTGTGCATGTTAGCGAGTTTGCATGTTCTCCCTGTGTTTGGTGGGTTTCATCCAGGTACTCTGGTTTCCTCTTACAGTCCAAAGACATGTAGATGGCTAATTGGCTTTTCCAAAGAGCCTGTAATGTTTGAGTGAGTGTGTGAATGTGTGCCTGCTTGGTCCCTGCAATGGATTAGCACCACATCCAGTGGGTACACAACCTAGTGCCTGAGTCCCCTGGGAAAGACTCCAGTCATCCCATGACCCTGAATAGGTTAAGTGGTATACAGGATGACTGAGAATTTATGTGTGTATGAGTACATTCAGTGTGTACCCTGCTTTGTACCCTGGAATAGCCTCCAGTCATCCTGTGACCCTGTACAGGACACGTGTTATAGATAACGGATGCATTTTTAGACCTATATTTCCAAACAGTAAACTCTGAGGTGACTTGGTGAAAGGACATAATAACTATGATAATGTAGATTTGGAGAGACAAAATTTTAAAAAAGTCACTACCCCCCTGGCTATGCTTCATGGTCCACATGTTGAGGACAGTGACATGTACAGGACATTGACAAATTATTGTGTGGTACAAGTGTATAACTGGGGTATCGGGGTACACTGTAGGTTTTTAGTGGTGTAATGGTAAATTTTAAGGCTCAGTAAGATTGGGTGGGAGAATCGTTATAAGGGACATGTCTATTTGGAGATGTCGCATAAAATTTCCCCTGCCATACCTATGTGAATATTTAAACACTAATATGGACTCTATCCATCCATCCACCCACCCATCCATCCATTCAAGCTGACATCGGTAAGTGATGGGTGGCCACAATGATCTATGACTTCCGTCTTTACTTTAGGGGATGTTACATTATTGACAACCAGAACACACACATACATCTGATCTAAGCATACACTACATGCAATTTGGAATCACCAGTCAGCCTATAATGCATGTCCAGGAAACCCAGCAAGCACCAGAGATGAGATTTGACCCCTTAGCCATTGTTGGTGTCTTGGTATACAGTATGGGTACTGTGTGTGTGTGTGTGTGTGTGTGTGTGTGTGGCCATGCTTTAATATCCCAAATGAGAACCAGAAAAATACTCATACGAGAGGAATATCTGACAGTTATAGGCTTTTGGGGCTGTTTTAATGGCCCCATGAGGAAAACTGCTTTTGTAACAAAATCTGCTGCTAATTTTTATACGTGTATAATGTTGAATCATGCGTACACAATAGGAGTTAAATAAACATATTTGATTATGTTTTATTACTGCGGCATAAGAGTAGACATACTATAGATGGACCCAAAAATCAGAAGAAAAGATTTAATCTTTTAAAGAAAACTTTATCTTCCTTAGATTTTAGTCAAAAATATTTCATTTTAGCTTAGTGAGGTTAACGGTTAAGTTTAGCTGTAGCACATAAAAAATTATCTGCGTTATTAATTAGGTCAATAGGATCCTCATGAGGATAGAGAGAAATGAGAGAGAGAGGGGGAGCGAGTCACACACACACACACACACACACACACACACACACACACACACACACACACACACACACACACACACACACACATTTGTTTAGCGTATACATAATCTGCCATTAATGAGAACAGCAATGCAGGGTGCAGATCCGTCTGTTCATATTTATGAGTCTCAAACGTAACCATGAATGCAACACAGCATTCACAAACAAACTGCCAGACTATAATGATGATACAAAAATATTTTTATATTCTCTGCTTGATACACATTTATATTCAGATCGTAACGTACATACTGTATAAAAATAGTATGGCTTGTATTTGTGAATAATGTTCTGTTTGTAAAATGATGTGCTGTTTATTTATAATTTTTTTTTTTTTTATTTTTTTTTTTTTAAAGATTTGTATTCATGTTTTCAGGCTACAAATTCAAATGACTTTCAATTCATTTGTGGAATGAGTTGTCATTAATCTAGATGTACTGTACATATATTCCTGTGCTTTACACCACCACAATCCATGAATGCCTCTGCATCGCTTATGGCACTAATTGCCCCCTGTAAAGTGTCTCAAATCCTTGGTCCTTGAACACACTCTAATGTCCCACAGTAGTGGAGGTCACTTTGTGAATTTTTTGGTGTAACTCTTTGAGTAATGACTTTGAAGAATTACTCTATTCCAAATGCTGAGTCCCAGAGGATGGAGGTATGGCTACAGCCCTTATTCCTGTGTATACAGTGAGAAATAATGAAGTCCAAAGTGATTCAGCAACACCATGGCCTTCCTCTGCCAGTGTGATCCGACACTCCTCGGAAATCTATCTGCAATACTAGGTCTTGTGTTTCTGGAACAGAGGAATGCATTTTTCGATTCCACACATGGATAATGATTTCTGTTTAGAAAACAGAAAAGCTTTCTTTATTCCTGGCAAAGACTAGAGGAGTCCAATTAACCCAAGCTAGAGACAGTGTAACACTTCTCACACTGCTCGTCCTAAACATGCAGGAAATCCTACTACAACATTTTTCCCTTAATTGAATCTTTGGGACTTTGAGGCCAAGAGGCATGAATAACTCCAAAGACTGAGCCTTTAGGATCAAGCTGCTCTCTTTTGGACGGCATTTATTGGAGCATGCTTTCTTTTTCCTTCTTGAAGATACAATATAGTTTGCAAACCAAACTATTATTTACTGTTTCAGTTTTAATCTTTCACTTAGGGTTAAGCGAATGGTTCTGAATTTGGAAATTAATTGCAGTGAGTTCAGAGAGCACGATTTGGCATTATGGGGTAAAAAAAAAAAAAGGTTTTCTTTAAATTATCAGGTTATGTGTTTTTAGTTAACATACAATATACCTTAATAGGACTGTTCCAGAATTTCATTTATGTTAGACCGCCACTGATGCCTGAAGGCGTCCAGTCTGGTGGAAATCCACACGCCACCGGCGCATAAAGACATTCTGCTGTAACATAACCCTGTTTAGAGGTTATCCCTGTTTCTGTCTAGTGGAGAGATGGTCTTTCAGTCGAGTTTGGCAGATATTTACTGAAAGTGTTGTAGGTGTAAAAATGTCATTTAGAAATAAATGTTTTTTTTGCAGTAATGAAGTATTAGATAAAATATTGGCCAATTCTGACTCAGTTTATGCTTTAGAAACCAGTGCCAGTCATTCAGAGTAACTATAGTCACAGCAACAGCATCCAAAGTAAAAGCAAAGGCAGCACCACGATTCTGTAGTTTTTAACTTTATACTGGTGGAGTTAGAGGCCAACTAAGTTTAACCATTTATTATTATTACCACTGCATGTTCATCCAGGAAAGGTGGAGGCCAATGGAAACCATTGTATTTATTCCCCTTTTTACGACCATGGTAGGACTTCCAGTTAACATTCACACACTATGGGGACTTTAGGAACGCCAATTAGCATAATCTGCAAGTCTTTGGCCCAATCAAAGCCATGGACACAGACCCTGATGCGGGAATCGAACCCAGACCCTGGAGGTGCGAGGCAACCCATTAACCAGTAAGTCACCTTGCTGCCTGCAAAACAATACAGTCTCATATAATTCCAGCAAATGCAAAAACTATACTGCAATTTATAAACACTGTAGAGACAAGCTTAGGGGCAATGTCGAAAACGACCATGATTCACAAATATTTTAGTGCCTACAGAGGTTTCATTTAAAGGTCCCATATTGTACTATTTTTTAAAAATGTAAACACTGGTGCTTCAGTGCTTCCCCAAAGTGTATCAGTTAATACTCCATCTGAAATAACGCTTAGATATTTATTTTAATTAATTTCACTCCTTTCAGTATCTATGTAAATGAGCTACTGCTGAGCCACACACTGCCATTGAACAGCAGAGCTGAGTTGGGGGAGGGGGTCTTCTTATGTGAGGTCACATAAGGGGGAAAATCTAATTAGCTTGTTTATACTGCTGATCAATACAAAATAGTTTTTTTTTTTTAAAGAACAAAAAGCATGCAATGTTCTTTTCCATGTCTAAAACTGATTAAAACGGACTTTGCATAATAGCCACCCTTTAAAATCGACAGAGCTGATATACAGAGTCAATAGAAACTCTTGAAGATTGCAGTGTTGTCTCTAAAAGCAAGGAAATGAATAAGGGGCAAAAGATTTGTTTACAACCTAGACAAAAGAGAGAGAGAAAAAAAACAAAAAACGTGAGTTATAGACCATAGTCAACACTGAAGTGAAAAAAGAGTGGATTATTAGGACGACTCATTAAGAACAAGGCACACCTTAAAGAACGACCCTCATAAATCCTATAAACACTAGGGCATTAGGAGAAAGAACATTTGTCAAATTAAGTGAAACCCGTGGCATTGATCCTTCCTGAACATGGTAAATGAAAGAGAATTAATTAAAGTGGATTAATGGATAAACGAAGACACGATGGAAATATTTCCCAGGGAGCTTTTAATGACCACACAGTGGATGAAATACCCCTCTTTTTTTCCTCCACTACACATTATTTGTTCCTTCGTTCTAACACTCCACAGCATGGTTCCTGATTTTTCTTTTTTTTCCCCCAGAGTAGCTTTGTAGGAGGGTGATTTCTAAAGCATGCAGAGTTCTCAGCTAGCGACTGCTGTTTTACATTCATATCAAGCATCTGGGGTGAAAGGAGCATAATTTGGTAAAGCTTTAATTGCACCTCACCACTGCTGGGGGTCATTTGTCCAGTGGCAGTGGATTACTAGTCCTACTGTTTGTGATTAAGCCTACAAAACGGAACGTGGTTCGGCTCAGTGCTCATCGTGTTGCTCCTAGCTCGGGACCCCTGAGAGGAAACAGCTGTTCTATCCTTCTGTCTTTTGGAGGAAGAGCATGCTCTGTGTCCCTGAGCAGGTTTCCCCGTGTCACTTGGGTTCTCAGAAAAAAAATAATAAAAATTTAAAAAGCAGCAATTCTGCATCAAAAGCGTTCTACTTTCGACTGACAATCAAAACACAGGATGCAAATATGACAAAATATTAGAAATGCTACAAATAAATAAACATATACTCTGATGACCTGTAACATTATGACCACCCACATATATTGAGCAGAACCCCTTTTTGTCATCAAAACAGCATTGCACTGTACGTTCTGACACCTTTTTATGGGAATCACCATTAACCTTTTCAGCAATTTGAATTACACTGGCCCACATGCATCAATGAGCCTTGAAAAAAAAAGATTTTCCTTTCTTGGGCCACTTTTGGTATCTCCTGACCACTGCAAACCATGCAACATCGCACAAGAGCTGCAAAAAGAGTTGTTCTGACCCAGTCGTCTAGCCATCACAATTTGGCCCTTGTCACAGTACAGTAGCTACGGTTACAATATTCCATTACAATGGCACCTAAAAATAGGTGGGACATACTGTATTGGCCAGTAAGTAAATATTTTGTGCTTGATATACAGTCTTGGTCAAGTACAGTATAAGGAATTGATCATTTTAACAATGGCCAAGTTGTGATGACAACTCGATCTGAGCAACTCCAAAAACTCCAAAAGCTCCAAAAGCTACCAAGATTCGTTTATGCGCATGGGAGTGAAGGCTGACCCATATATTCTGATCCAATAGAAGAGCTAGTCTAGCTCAAATTGTTGAAAACGTCAAAAATGGTTCCCATAGAAAGGTGCCAGAACACAGAGTGCAATGCTGTTTTGGTTGCAGAAGTCAGGATAAACTCAAAATCAGGAGGGTGGTCATACTATTATGTCTCATCAGTGTGTAATAAACACTACTGTACATTAAAGCATCTTTACAGAAATCTATAGATCCCTACCTAATGAGCAATCTCTTACTGTAAATATATGACTATGGTGACCAGAAGGTGAGCTGGTGGTGCTGTGTCACTTTTGCTGGTGATAGTGCAAAGCAAGAGGGCAAACAATGTTTTACTTTCCCCTCTCTGCCCCCAGGATAACACTTGTAGTATAAACCACTATTACCCAATAAACCTGTCAGAAGTGCAAGCAATGGGACAAACTCTTTGAAAAACAATGCCTGCTCCAGTTTTAAAACTGAGTATCCACAAATCATTTCCCGGTGTTCGGAGGGCAAAAATCGATGAAGAGTCCAGAAAATTTAGTTTGTTACCCACTTGCCAAACCTGACTTTGGATTCTGCTGGACCAACAAAACTAAATCAGCTTGTCAACTTGTTTTATTTATTTATTTATTTTAATCATTGCAGAATGCTGACCTTGAAGAGTTTCAGTTTAATCGGTTTAATCACCATTAACAGACCATGAGCTGTGAGGAAAGCACATATTTTCTCTTAGAGATCTGCTGGAAGACTCAATAATGCTCCATTAAATCCTGACAATAATATGCAGGTTGTAATAGAAGAGACAAATCCAAAGCACTTATGTAAACAAACAAACAAACAAACAAACCTTGTCAGTAATTATATAAAATTATACAGTATCTTTGATGTTTCATTGTATTTTTCATGTTCTTATATTTTATTGCAATACATTGTTTTTCATCTTGATCAAGTTTAATTGGTTGTGATCATTATAGAGGTGGAATGAGCTTGAATACGTCACATCCTAATGAAGGCCAAAAGGGCTGAAATGCATTGGAAGATTTATTTATTGTACAGTATGATTTTGCTCCGATAATAAAGACGTCATGTATTTTATTTCTTCACAAATGCTTTAGATATTTCTCTCTTTATGTGTCAAAACAGTGATTTTTTGAGCACAAGCCGAAGACACACTAACCCTTTGTTACTTCTTACAAATAATATAAAGGAATATACAATTTTCCAATAATCCACCTTACAAAGAAATAGCATGAACCAATATCCTGTTTCTTAAAGGAGAATAAAAAGTTTTATGAGAGACAGCACTGAGATTAAAGTCATTATCATTTCTAAGGGCAGACCTGGCTTTGGAGATTAAGTGTCGTATTCAGCAATGTGACACAATGAAACACAATTTATTTCAATTCGTTTGCATTTTTCGATTTGGATGGACCGGGACCTCGCGGACATCTCCACTTAAACCGCTCCTTATCTATTTGGTCTCGTTGGTGTGATTTAAGATACATGGGAGCCAGTAATTAAGCTGTTCTCAGCATGAAGCCCTGTAGCCGGTATTGACTGTTATTGACTTACAGTAGATTACCATCTTGATGGGAGGAGCAAGAGTCAACAGGCCTGATTTACGAGTATGTTCTGATTGCTTCCTTGGTTTTGTCTGGATGTACTTGGCCAAGACGATGTTTCCTGCGGATGACCCTCAGGCTTCAGGAACAGTCAGCAAAATAAGCCTTGTTCATGTCACCTTTCACACACACTGGTATGTAGCAGCCTTTCATTTGCATAACCCATTTCCAGGAATGAGGTGGACTGTTGCACACATTTGACAGAATGACAACAGTAGAGAGAAGCAGCCACCACCTGACAAAACATTATTACAGCAGACAAGGCAACTACACAGCGGCACTTCGTCGAGTGTCATTTGAAGACGAACAATGATTGTTTCTTGCTCTCTCTCTCCCTGCTTTTAAATGAGTATATTTAATGTTATATGAATATGTTCTTGTGTATAAGGTTGGCTATGGATCAGGAGTAGGGAGGGGCTGATTACTGCATTATTACAAATTCTGCTGAAGCATGCTTTCTGAGCTATCAGCAGCTTGTTGTCTCAGCTTTGCAATTTTACATTTATTTCGCTACATAATTATCATGGCCTCATCTCTTCCAAAAGCATTTTCAAATGCGGAGAAGCCATTTTGTGGTTTGTGCATGATTGCCTATGTGGACGTGTCTACTCTCTCTCTCATTCTCAGCTCTGCCAATTGTTGTGCTCTTTGTACCACAACAGCCATTAATGGCCCAGGATTTCAGGAAGTCCCCAGATGAAGATGTGACTACGCTGACGCAGGGAGGCTCTGCAGAAATAGTCATGAACTTGGCTGCAGTCCATCCGGACCCCTTTTTTTGTCCCCAAATCTTTATTCTCTGAGCTATTTTGCATCAAGTCCAGCTCTGGCCCCTGTGTTCAGCCGCCTGCCAAAAACAATGCTTGCCCGATGCTCACAGTCGGCTGCACCCTACCCTGCGCCTCATGCTCCAGTCTAGATTTTTTCCCCTCTTTTTATTCTTCATTTTCCCAGTATCTTTGCCCTCTGTCCTTGCTAATGTGCTCTCATTCCAAGATGTTTTTATTTGCATGGACAGCGACCTGGAAGAGTTGAACCTGGCATGGTGGAATCTAAATGAGGAGTGGCCCGATGCCTCGGCTCTCCTGAGTCTCTTTGGGTTGATGCGGTTTGTGTTTTCCTGTTGGCTGCCTTTGCCTGAGCCTTTTCAAACTGTCCATTGCTATTAGGATTATAAGTCTAAATTCCTAAATAGGAGACATATTTCCCAGAGCGTGACAGAGACGGACTGTGGCACCAATCACAAACCAGGACTTTTGATTGTGCAGAACAGAGCACACTTATCCCAATGTTTCTCTAGTGTGTGGATACCATTGAGGTAGGAAGTTTTCTGAGTATACTGCAGCCATGATCAGAATGCCTTTTTCACGTCTGAAATGCTGGCCTCCCAGGAACTCCTATAATGGCCCAAATGGCTTGGCGTGAGATAAGGACTATACAGGATTCCTATAAGTGTTGTTTGTGAATAATTGTGTGTACTGTTCCAATAAACAGGTGCACCTCTTCCACAAGTTATCCAACTATTTTTTAATGATCAGGTATGCAGTGGGCTGAGAGCCAGAATAGCGCCATCTGTTGAATTTTAGAATGAACTTAAAATTGTTACGTTTTACCGTGAAGTGCACGGAATGGTGTGAGATCTCGTTTATTACAAAGATTTTATTTGCACACTTATAAGCGCATTTTTAAAAAATGTACAGTGCCATCTGTTGAATTTTGAGGTGTACTAATGATTTTTTCAAGGTAATATTTTTTTATGATATAAGGGTGCTTTCCATTTAAATTATAAAATGGCATTCTTCTCTTCCCGTGGGCCGATTTCGATGAAACAAAGCCTGTGTGTTACCACAAGCTCGACCAAATACACCTGTGAAAACCCCATTCAATTTATTCAGTAGTTTTTATGTAATGTGAACACAAACAAACAGACAGACAAAAATTTCCAAAAATCATCTTGATGTGTTTTATTACTCATTTTACATCCCCCCAAATAATTTTTTCGCAAATATCATCAATGTACAGACACGCCCACTTTCCTGTTTTATTATACAGTACTGTATGTATAGATTTCAAACACTGCTGATCTTCTGGAAAATTTTAATAGAACAGTCTATAAAGGTCATACAAAATGATGCAAAATAAATAAAAAAAATTA
>JAQMYK010000023.1:36397445-36409569 GCA_030014345.1 Clarias buthupogon
GAAACCCTAGTACCCCTCGCATCTCGTAAACGGGCCTGCAGCTGTGTGGCAGTTGTATAACGATGTCTGAGTGCATAGGTCCTTAGGTACTGGTCATCATTGCGGTGTGTCACTCATGGGGCTCCACTCCTGGGTCAGTCATGAACTCTGCCAGTAGTTCTGTGTCTAGATGCAAGACTGCTGATGACACTTTGAGACACACCAAGTCCACGAGCAACATCTGACTGCCTGCCACTGACCCGAAGGCGAGCCATGGCCAGGTGGCGCTGCTCGTCTGTTAAATGACGTTGTGTTCATGGCTGTTTGAATGATGAACTTGGAATGACTTACTGAAAATACCAGCTTTTTATACCCACAAAATGTTGAAATTGATGCCACATTGAAAAAGGTTGTCTTTTGGGATTGACCCCAATATAAGGTACACCTGTACACAATGAGACCATTACATGGAAAACACAAAATGAAGTGTGTCTATCACTCCAATACAATTGCCCCCCTATCCCAAAAATGTCTGAAGTGAAACAAACACCGTATGCATGACATCCACTAAGTCTCTCACAATATCCCTAACTTATCGTGAGTAGTTATATATACTTATCATGATATATATATATCATGATCCTGGGACTCATCTTTACTGCTCGGGTTTTTAAAGGTTTGAATACCAGCCAAAATTACAAAACAAGTGTAAGTTGAAGAAGAATCCTTTATTTGTCACAGATACATTACAGCACAATTCTTTCTTCACATATCCAAGCTTGTTAGGAAGCTCGGGTCAGGGTATGGGGTCATGATTTGGCACCATGGAGAAAAACTAGTTATTTTCAAATAAAGAGGAAAAGAAACAAACAGAGACTATTTTGTGCATAGTTTCTTTGAGTCACGAGGGTGGTAAAAGGCACAAATCCCAAAATATTATGCCAAAACACATTTTGGTTATATCAATGTGAATTTTGTGTGATTTTACAAAACACTGTAACTCCATCTCCCACAGTTTTCTCACAGTGGATAAATCAGTCTGCAGCTGTGTTTGTGGTTATTTTGTTATACAATTTAGTATTAAATATTTGTTTTTTGTTTTGTTTTGAAAAAGAAAAAGCAAACCCATGCTTTAATTGGCAATAGGAGCAGATTAGAAGAAGGAAAAATCATTGGGTTTTGTTAAACACCACACTAATAATCAGTTAACAGTATCATCATCCGCCCTTTTTACCACTTTCACTTCAGTAGATGCTAACAGCACTGTATCCTAGTGTGGCAATGTGGGTGATAGGTCTTTCTCATTGGCTTACAGACGGGTGATTCGTCACCCTTGATAGCCTATTAGAGTGGCCTCCGATGATATTTAAGACTGGAGTTATTTTACCCGTTGTGCGTCACGACTGGGACCGCCATTATGGAGTGCGCGTGGGCAAATGTGCGCAGAATGGCCAAATGATGCCTAGTTGAGTTAGACTGTCCACTTTCTGTCAGCCGTGGAACTCTTTTCTGCACATGCATCTTCCTGCATGGTATTTTGCTGTGAGCTGTGAGCAGCGGTACAATCCGCATGGTACAGAGATTCGTCTTGTGCGCTATGAGTGTCTGACGCGGTGCTGGTGAATCGCTCAAAGGAGGAAGTACAGTACTTACCCTCTGGTTTGAAGAAGGACGGTGCTGCTGTTTTTTTTTTTCTTTCGGTTTCTTTCGGTTTTATTGTTATTTTCTTTTTCTTTCTTTCGGTGATCTGCCCCTGGTTGTTAGGTTATATATGGCCTGTGTAGTGCTGATCACCGACTGCTGAATTCATTAGCGGTTCAGAGTTGCCTGTTATTGTTGAAGGCCCTGTTGGGTTTTTGGCTATCTGCATCTGTGACTTTTGCTGGTGCTGTGAAAAGTGTTTTAATGTAGCTCTCGGAGAACTCTGAGTTTGACACTATCGCTCTAGTAAGCATTCAGGCTGAAATTTTCATTTAGCATTTTGTTGTTCTTTTGTTTAGTTGTTACTTTTGTTCTTTCTAGTTTTTGTGTTTGATGTAAAGCGAACTTAGTTTTTTGTTATTTTTGTTTTTTTATATATTGCTTTTTGGTTTGGTGTAATTTGGATGTATTTTTTAATTGTATTATTAAATGTAATTTGTTGTGTTGTTTTTGTCCACCTTAGGCACTGTTGGGCTGGGAGGCTAGCTAGCTAGCTCCGAGTACTGGTGGTGGTATCACCTTGTGTGAGTGTGTGTTTGTGTGTGTGACGCACAAACGCACCATTAGGACCTTTACTTCCTCTGGCGTGCCCCTGCCGCTGGGAAGCCTGTGCCTGTAATTTCTGTTTTGTTTTGTTCTTCTGAGTTTTGTGAGTATTGTTTTATAATTTTTTTGTTTGTTTCTTTATTTTGTGCAGTATACAGAGTGCCCTGTGTGAACTATATTATGCTTGATCGTGACATTATTCTAGGCATTTGTTGCCATTGAGTATTTTAATTATTTATTGTGAAATTTGAAATAAAGTTTTGTACATTGTCCACACGTCTCTCTGGGTTAGTTAACCTTATTTGGGTTATCTCCCCGTTTAATTCCGTTTAATTTATTTTAAAATAGTTTACATCATTTCCCCTCCCTCAGCATCGCCACATTCGTGGTGTAATCAGCAGGATCAGCTTTTCTTTTCTGGAGAGACGTGGGTACATTTGTATTTGGGTTGCTCTGTATACTGAAGCTTTGTTGCTTGTTTACTTCTTTGTTTAGTTTTTTTGTGTTTTTTTCTAGGACTGAATTTTGTGATGAAACATTGAGCCGGAGGGTAAACAGCAGGTGTGTCTTCCTCGGGTGGTAAGTGAGGTTTGTGCTAAAGTATGGAGGAAGAATTGCGCAAATTAAGGGAGGTGGTAACTCAATTAAGAGCAGACAACGAACGGTTATGGCAAGAGCAATATGGCATCTGCTCATCCGGGACCTAGTGGGCCACCCTCTGTAGCCCTTGGGCCACCTCTTTTCACTTAACAGTCAAGTAATGGGTGTGCTGCCCTGCCAGAGAGGGATGTTTTGGAGCGTGTACCTACTCAAAATGCCTCAAAATGTACCTACCTTAAATGCTTCGGCGCAAACTGCTAGGGCATAGTCTGACTCACCTGCGCCCTCGGGAAACTAGTCTCGAAACTAGAATTGGATATTGAGATATATAATCATTTGATTCCCAAGTGTGGGATTTTGGTGGTCAGGGATCCTCCTGGGGGCACCTGTACTGAAATTCCCGGAGTGCTGGGAATGAATGTCCTTAGTCGATGCTACCAGGAGCTCTTTGGTCAGTATGGCCCTGGTTTGTTTGATTGTCCCTCTTCCATGGCGGCTCCAAAATTAAGTTTACAGGCATTACAACACAGCCACCTAGCAGAGGACCAGTCCTCAGTAGTACGTACTGGTAAGGTCAAGTTGCGGGGTCGTAAGTCGTGTCGCATTCCGGGTGGCATTCTAAAGCTTGTACCTGCCACCTGCTCTGGCCACAGATGTAATGCTGTATGCTGGTACGATGGGACGCTTAATATGTTCCGGTGGTAAGTTTGCCGGCTGGGATAACTGAGGAAGAGCCACTAAAGCTTTTAATGCATTCTCAAGTCGCGGAGACAATTGCTCCGATCCAAGAGCTGATTGAAGCTGTTAATTTGTCTGTCTTGTCCTAGGGAGAGCAGAGTGAGGTCAGGGCTTTGTTGAGGTGATATCAGTCTTTGTTCCCAGTTCACGATGGTGATCTGGGCTGCACAGATATGATTTCGCATGAGATACCATTGCTGGATTCAGTGCCTGTACGTCAGAGGTATAGGTGGATTCCGCTATCGGAATATGAGGTAGTCAAGTCGCATATTAACCAGCTTCTGGAAGCCAACGTTATCAGAGAAAGCTGTAACCTATATGCTTCGCCCATAGTTCTTGCCAGGAAAAAGGACAGGAGTCTACGCATGTGTGTTGATTACCGTCAATTAAATGCCAAGGCAAGGAAAGATGCTCCCCCACCCCCCCACCCCCACACGCATTGAGGAGTCACTAGATTTCTTGATGGGGGCTGGTTGGTTTTCTACTATGGATTAGAAAGGGATAGATCTAAGATCACATTCTGTACCCCCTTCGGCATATTTGAATTCCATCGTATGCCCTTTGGGCTGTGTAATGCTCCAAGTACCTTTCAGTGTTTGATGGAACGGATGTTTGGGGATCAACAGGGTAGTTCGCTACTGTTGTACCTGGATGACATTGTGGTGTTCTCCTCTTCTGTTTCACAGCACTCGGAGCGGTTGGAGTTTGTGCTGGGTCGCTTGGAGCATGAGGGCTTGAAGGCCAAATTGGCAAAATGCACGTTCTTCCAGAGGGAGGTGAAATACCTAGGTCATGTTATCTCTTTTCAGGGCATATCCACTGACCCTGGTAAGATTGAGGTAGTTTCGCAGTGGCGGTGTCCCACCAGTGCGTCTGAATTGCGCTCGTTCCTGGGGTTTGCCAGTTATTATCGCCGTTTCGTGCAGGGCTTTGCAAAGTTGGCGGATCCCCTGGATCGGCTGTGGCTGAGTGTGCTGCTGGCAGGCCCCAGGTATGGGCTGGTAAGAGCTTTTCTCAGGCCTGTTCAGAGCAGTGCCAACAGAACTTTGACTAAATAATGGTCAGGCTTACAACGGCTCCAGTGTTGGCCTACGCCGACTTCTCACTGACATTTATTTTAGAAATAGATGAAAGCTATGGGGGCATGGGGGCAGTCCTCTCCCAGGAGCAGGGTGGGAGAGTGCGACCTATTGCATACGCCAGCCGAAGTCTCAGGCCCACTGAGCACAACAGGGTTAATTATAGCTCCATGAAGTTGGAGTTTTTGGCGCTCAAGTGGGCCATGACCAAAAAGTTTTGCGAATATCTGTTGGGGCACAAGTGCATTGTCTACACTGACAATAATCCTCTTAGCCATTTGGCAACAGCTAAACTGCTATTGAACAACGTTGCAGCATTTGATTTTACTATCAAGTATCGGTCAGGTAGGAGTAATAGAAATGCGGATGTCCTTTCAAGTCGGTTTTAAAATAGTTACATCACTTCCCCTTCCTCAGCATCGCCACACTAGTACAGGTATGCACGTTATAATGTTAATTTATGCTTCATCTGACTGCATTTACATCAGTGTACATACCATAAAGTTAACATAAAAAGTCCAGAAAACTTAATGTAATCTCTCTGTTCATTAAAAAAAAAAAAAAAATTTAATTAAACTATTACTGTAAATACATCATGGCTCCTTAATGTAGAAGTTACACCAGAAGCAAGAGTTGAAAAAAAAAAAAGAAATATCAATTTGGAAGTAAAACAGAAGATTATACCAGGATATCAAATTCAAATTCCATAAATTTACTTTTCATTTTGTGAAGCTGCTTTGAGACAATGACCATTGTTAAAAGCGCTATACAGTGGAACCTCGGATTACGAGCATAATTCGTTCCGGAAGCAGGCTCGTATTCCAAAACACTCGTAAACCAACTTTAATTTTCCCATAAGAAATAATGGAAATTCAAATTATTCGTTCCACAGCCCAAAAAAATAAATACATAAAAATAATTAACACAAAATATAAAGTAAAAATAGAACAAATTAACCTGCACTTTACCTTAAAAAGCTGGCAAACAGGTTGGTTGAGATTTTGCTGAATAGCTCATACACACGTGCATGTATACACGTGAATCCAGGTAAACATTTAGATCTCATTGAGCTGAAGAACTTTCACATTGCATGTCATGGGCTCCACTCAACAGGAAGTCAGTTATTTTGGGTTGTTTGCAAAATTTAATACACTCTTCCTAGGGGATTTATACGCTTGCTAACAAACCAGGCCTATGTGATTAATAACTTTCTATGTGAAAATATATGAAGTGACAACACATTGAGCCACATCATAGTGTAAAGCTTTTTTTTGTCCAACATCTGGGGCTTTTTGAAGGTCTTAACATAAAATTCATCCTTTTCCAAAATTATGTCATAATGGTATTGGTGCGTCCGCTTTAAATGCATGTGCCCATTGTCTTTCTGGTGTGCCCAGTTGGTGATGGCACAGGGTGCTTGGGCCCACTCATCATTGCTTGCAACTGTATGTTATCTTGTCACTTTTACCAGGTTGACATTGTGTCCGGTGACTGACAACCCAGTGACAGGCCTTGCTTCAACCATGTCCTTGGCAGCATTTTTTGTAAAAAAAAAATCCCTGTCAGTTTCACATCAAGGAAAACAATGTCACGTCCTTACCAATTTCTGATGACAGAAAGAAGTGATGTAATCTTTCTTAACAGAGGCCTTTTTATGATGCTTCATCAACCCAAGGAATATTAAGTAAAAAAAAAAAAGACTTGTTTTTCCAACTGGACAATTCTCCATGCCACAGAGCCAAGTCAATCAAAGTGTTGATGGTGGATCGCCATATTATGATCCTGTCATGGCCAGCCCAATCTCTAGATTTGGACCCCACTAAAAACATCTGGAATGGATGCAAGAGGAAGATTGATGGTCACAAGCCATCAAACAAAGCTGAGCTGCTTGTATTTTTGCCTCAAGAGTGGCATAACGTTTCCAAACAGCAATGTGAAAGACTATTGGACAGCATGCCAAGACGCATGAAAGCTGTGATTGCAAATCAGGGTTATTCCACCAAATATTGACTTCTGAATGTTCCATATTGTTTTAAAATGAATATGAACTTATTTTCTTTCTATTTATTTCTTTTTGTTTGTTATTTTGATGTGTTGTAATTTATTTATTTATTTATTTTAAACAAATGCTCTAAATAACAATATTTGTAATTGGAATTTGGAAGAAATGTTGTCAGTAGTTTATTGAACTGTTCATTTTACAAAAAAAAAATAAAAAATGCTGTCATTTATTTCACCTTCTTATTATAGTAGAGTTGTTCTGACATGTTTGCTTTGAGGTTCAAAGCGTAGTTTTTTTTTACCCTGCAGCTTACAGAGGTCATAATATCACTTTAGAAGATTTTATATGTACCCTAACATTATTTGATGAGGGCCTTCATCAAGGGCCCAACAATGGCAAATTGGTGGTGCTAGGGTTTGAACCTGGGACCTTCGGCTCAATAGGCCAACACCTCGACCACTGAGCTGTGTTACTGTATATGTCTGCTCCATGGCATTGCTTGCACACAGTAAAGTGTGGAAGTTTAAAGTTTTCCAAAAATTTTTTTATATTAAATACTTTGCTTTAGACACCCGTTTGTGACAGAGAAAAATGATTTGCCAGTACGAGTAAAAGTCTGAAAGATGGCGACTGTCAGGTTCTGCTGTCAAACTGTTCAAATGGTGTTTTCGAAAATCTTCATCCTGGCAGGAACTTTACAAAAGGTCAGTTTTCTGTGATGTTGAATGCGCTTTGCATGTGGACGAAAGGCCAAAATGCAAAGAAAATTCCTTATTACATAACACTTGTGTACAGTATGTGCTGACTAGGCCTAAGTCTTCTTTTTTGATGAACATTTGATTTGATTCTGAAGGTTGAGAGCGATATTTAACTTCTCCCGATTTCTTTAAGAACAACCTTATTTTTTTTGTCACTTTTTGCATACCAACAAGTAAAAATATTTATTTCTGAAAATGTTGAGAGTTGGGACTTACTCACTACGTGATCCTTTTAAGTATCTGGAGGCTTGATACTTCATTTTCTTTCTATAGTGGGGTAAACTGTGCTGTCGCTCTTAATTGAGCTCATGTGATGTTAGGCTCCATGGTGGCCAGTTACACAAGGACAGCCTTTATTAACTGCCAGACTCGCTTTCTTTCTCCTTAATTGTATGCTGTTATAAATGGCCAGGACTCTGCAGGTGAACTGAACCTTCATCATTAACAAGAGAATGTCTCTGTACTCGTACTAAAACTCCAGGTTTGTGTGCAGCCATCAGCCGGGTTTGTGTGCGAGGAACGCGCAGCTTGCTCTGGCGTTTATGTTAATGTCGGTTGATAGCATTCTCCCCTGGTACTCTATAGCATAGAAGCAGTGAGCTAATGGAAGTCCTCCAGTGAACCTCTCCTCACCCATGTTCAAAGAATAATGCAACAATTTTGCCAATGCCATTAGAGATTTTATGATCCACTGAGAGTGAACTAGTGGGCGCTTCACTCCCCTTCCCTGCCTGCTTCTCCCCTCCGCTCCCAATCCAATGAACAGTGCTCTTGTTGCTATTTTATACTGCCTGCCAGCACCAACTAGATATTCTGAACAAGGAGCCTATCAATTCCAGATGGGATATTCAAAGAGCGGAGTGTCTTTGAGGGCCACAGTGCATTAGGTATGCAGTAGGCTGCCGGCATGCATGAGTATGAGTGCAAGTCACATTCGCCCTTTTTTTTTTCTCCGTTTGAATTTTAATTTGATTTTGATAACAGCGCCATAACTAGCAATTATTTATCACAGATGTAATTTTACAGTCTGTCAGGTTATCCATGAACATGCACTGAATAATATAAGACAAGAAAGCAACCAGGGACAGAAGAAGTGACTGATTATTTCCTCTCACCTCTTTATTATTGCAATTTCTATTAGTTCACTGATCATAATTACATGGATATCATGTGTCGAGACTGTGTTGCATAAACTGTGGCAATACACCAGAGTATGAAAGGTATAAAGGAAATAAACAGTATCACTCTCACTTTCAGGCAGCTCTTGATTTGTAGTCATATTTCTGGAGAAACTATGTGCCAAATCTTGCCGTAATCATGTATATAAGCATTACACTGAGTAATATCAGAAAATGATCCAACATCATGTAACTAACAACTCATGAGCCAGTTCCACTCTTGCTGGAATTTTACTATGTACTATCATACAGGATTGCGTTCTTTGCTTTACTTTTGTTTAGCTTCAGGCTTTCATTCAATACAATATGTACAGTTAAGGCCAAAGGAATATATACACCCAGGCTAAAGATATTTAATCTCAGGATAAACTCCATACAGGATTCATGCTACTAAACATTTCCTAAGGCAAATCATAATTAGGGTGTCTGCTTTATTCACATCATTTGATTTTCGGGTTTTATTCAATATATTAGTTTCCTAAAATTTCAGAAATTGATGTAAAGACTTTTAGAAGCTTTGGATTGGCCAAATATCATAATTATGAGTCAGTTGTAGTTTGGGGCAGTGGCCAGGTTGCCGCTGTTGGGCCCTTGAGCCAAGCCCTTAACCCTGTCTGCTCCAGGGGCGCCGTATAATGACTGACCCTGCGCTCTGACCCCAGCCTCCTACCAAAGCTGGGACATGCAAAGAATAAATAATTTAAATGTCCAGTAATGTACTGCATATACGACGAGTAAAGGCTTAACTTAATTGCAATTGCACAATTAGAGAGCCTTATTGCTTTGGATACAATGTGAAAATCAAAGCAAAAATGTGAACCTCCACAAGCCCAGATCCTCCTAAAGCACAGTCAGTCAGTCATCTTCTATACCGCTTTATCCTGTATTCAGGGTCGCGGGGACCTGGAGCCTATCCCAGGAATCCCCTGGACAGGGTGCCAATCCATCGCAGGGCTCCTAAAGCACAATTAAAAAAAAAAAAAAAAGAAAGGAATTGACTCCCAGTGTAGATTGAACTTTGATGCAAAAGGTTCAGATCAACCTCAGTACACCAACAACGCAACTGTTGGTGCATCAGATACCAAAGTATGTATACTGAACGTAAGAGATTGCTACATCACCATGGCCTTAGAGGATGACACAGAAAGTGTCAAGTAGTCCAAGAGTGGCAAAAATAAAAATGCTAGGTGGATATTTGCAGTATCATGGTGTGGCAGGGTTTTGCTGGAAAAGGGTGCAATTCAAAAAATAGGAAGGAGGAATCATGAGAAAGAAAGATTACCCAGGCATATTGAAGTAACACCTTATAACATGAGCCAGAAGGTTAAAACTTGGTTGCAACTGGGTTTCCCTAACCTGAAGGTTTTCAAATATTAGAGTGGCCATGACAAAAGCCAAACCCGAACACGGAAAATGTTTGGACTGAAGTGAAAAAGTGTTTGTGAATGACAAAGCTTACAAAGCTGACTGAGTTCTACCAGATCGAAGCCAAGTATTGTTAGTGGTGGTGGCACGGTGGTATAGTGGTCAGCACTGTGGCCTTGCATCTCCTGGCTTGTGTGCAATCAAATTTGCCCATGGTCTGAGAGAAGGCTACAGAAATAGTTTAAGGCTTGTTCAAGCAATTTAAAGGCAATGCCACTAATACTAACAAAGTGTAAACAAAGTCACGTGGTCCTGGAATCTGTTCCAGTGAACTTAGGGCACAAGGTGGGCTATACCTTGACTTGGAACCAATCTATTGCAGGGTGCAAGTAGACACACAGAAACACACACATAGCTTGATGTGTTTGCACTGTGGGAGGAAACCAGAGTTCCAGAAGGAAACCTATCCAAGCACGGGAGAAGTGCAAACTCAATGCACACAAAGCGGAGGTGAGCTTCAACTTCCCAACTCTGGGGGTACAGTACAAGGCAATAGAAATGTGTGCATCTCAATATTTACATGCAGAGTTTAAATATCTTTAGTCTAGGTGCATGCAAAATATATCAACTAATTTTAAGAAAGCATGCATTATTTCACAATTGCTGTAAGTGTTTAAACATTTGTGACACTGAAAGCCTTTCTTTCTTGTGAGATGTTTTTGATACAGATGACTAAAATGCTACAGAAACACTTATGGTGCAAATTGACCTTGTTCCTTATTCAACATGCAAATGTAGATTTTCTTTTTTTCTCCCAGCCTCTTATCATTCTTATGCCTGGCAATTTTTCAAAGCAAAGCTATGACTATGATCATAGCAACCCGAAATAATAGAGTGTTACAGTAAAAAAAAAGAAACAAAAAATCTGCAGACGAACAATCCTCCAATTCAGATTGAATGCCGGCATATTTTGACTGACACTGAGGTCTTATTAAGAGCTCTTCTAATTATAAAAGTAAGCAAAGCAGCACAAAAAAAACGGCCCCTGGTTTGGAAGTCATGGTATGAGCATGCGCTGTTACTCTGTCTCAGATCTATCTTTGAAAATCTAAAGCCCTTGCTCATGTCATCAGGGTTTTATCATCTCATCCCTCTGACCACGGCAATTTCATTTCGAGTTTACGGCACAACAAAATAACCACAGAGGAACTGTTTAGAATGTTATAAAGGAATACTGTGCACTATTCAGGTAAGGTTTATTAGAAATCAGCAAATACTGTATGGCAGATATGATTGATGGGTCCTTGAGCTTGGTTCCTACTGTTAGTCACTACACAAAAAAAGGTAGTATCTGAGCATCAGCGAGGTGTAATAACATTCATTTAGAACCTCGCACAACTTCATTGTGGATTCTCATGCGCGTCGCCGATGCCACCAGACAATGATTTATCATGCAGCTGAAAACAGTGAGCTTTGTGCATGGGTAAACAAATGAATTAAGGGGAAAAAATGCAGGAAAAGAATAAAAAGTGCCAATTAAAATGACACGCCAAAGTAGAGGCTTAGGTTTATGAGAAGCCAGAACGAAGACAGGCCTTAATGGCAAAGCCCAAACAAAGAGAAGTGCTTTAATGAGTGTCTCTTTCAAAGGAACACACGGTAGGCGTCTCTTGCTCTTATTCTTCCTCTCACTGTGGTTTGGCTGGCATATTGAATTTGTTTTCAGTGAGCTTGTTTGAACCTCAGAGCTCATGCAGACACTGTGTCGCATGCACCCTGTGCGTAAATCACAAAGGACCCAGTAAATAAGGACATGAGTAGATGACCATGAACAAAAAAGTATGGCTGCAGTGCAGATTGTTTGGACTACAAGCAAAAAAAAAAAAAAACAGGATGTAGCTGGTTCTACAATTAACTCTGAAACTATTTGCACCCTTCATGCCAATCAGTAAGCTAAAATGAGTGATATTTCCAGTGCAGTGGAGACAAGATCACAAAGTCATAAAAACATTACTACTACCTACGGTACCTGCTTTTAAAACGGACATTTAGGCATTTGGCTGGCACCTTTATCCAGAGCGACTTACATCTTTTTATTCAATTCAATTCAATTCAATTCAATTTTATTTATATAGCGCTTTTAACAACGGTCATTGTCTCAAAGCAGCTTCACAAAAA
>JAQMYK010000023.1:36435113-36446178 GCA_030014345.1 Clarias buthupogon
TTTAAAGCACTTTTTGTAAGTCGCTCTGGATAAGAGCGTCTGCCAAATGCCTAAATGTAAATGTAAATGTAAATTTGTGTGTATTTTGTGTGTTTTTGTTCAGATGGAGGTTGGTGATGATGGCCTTGTCTGTTGTGAGGATATGTGAAGTGCATGGTGGTATATATTATATACTTGTATATACAAGTGAGGCGGCAGCAAGGAGCCTCCGGAAATAGTTCATGAACAATTTCTCCTCTTTGCATCTGAAATGCTGTCATTATACTGTATACATCTCTCTTACGTGACCAGTGCACGTGTGTTCTTTAAACGCAGCTGTACCCTGATGTCATATTGATCATATAGAATGTAAGGAGCTCATCCTAATACTCAGATAACAAGTAAATACACGTGCAAAGGGTAAGTAATTTTGCTTTAGCTAAAGGTTTTAATATGTAATTAAAGTGCCACCAGGCAGTGTTCCAGATGAAAACCACAACTCTCCAACAGTCAAATTCCATGTAAAAAAAAGGTTTTAACCTTAATAACATTAATTAATTTCATTTGCACACACATTGTTCACAACAACTTCCAATTATTTAAATGCCATGTAGCCTTTAATTCCAGGTGATAACATAACGCTAAGAAATACTAGACACCCAAAAACATCACTGTGGAGTCTGACCTCCTTTTATTTTTCCTCTTCTGGCGTAATCCATCCTCAAAGGTGATCGAAAGAATTCAGGAATAAAGGACCATGAAGTCAATCAGGGATACATTTGCATTTGATAATAGGTCTCCTGTGCACAACTAGTCAGACTATGCCTGATAGATCAATGTAAGGAGATAAATCATTAGTACAAGCTTTAAGAACATCTTCTGCAAATCAGCATGCAAGGCACTTGTTTTTATTGAGCTGTGAGGATTAATGTAATGTGCTTGAGAAGAGACTCAATATTATTCTTCAATATTCATTTTTGTTAAGAATGGGCTAAATTGAAGTTGAAATTATATTTATAGGATCAAAGATGGTCAAAGATCCGTTCCTGCTCAGGATGTGTGTAGTGTACCTACATACTGTAAAGAATTTATGTAATTTATTAATGAGAATTTAAGAAATCTCTAGTTAAAACTATTCGACCCCTATTCTCCTGTAGTTAAAATGCATGGAATGAGGTTTTTAAAGGTGTGATGATGATATACATAGAGTCATTTTCTCTTGATGACACTTCAGGGTGCTTTAGCCTCCACAACCAGGCTCTGATCAATTCAGAGTGTCCTCTGCAGGAACACTGACCACTTAAGAAAAACTCTTACAAGCAATGAACAGCCATGACAAGATGATTTCCGCCCTGCGTGGTCGGCCAACAAAATCTTAGTTTTGGACATGCCACTTCTTTTTCTTTTCCTTTTTCCTTTCACTCTCTTTGTGCTGCTTAACGTTATTCAACTTTGATTTGAATTCCTTAAAGACTTTTGAGGAACAAAACAATATTCCAGGCACAGCTCCTTTGAGTCAATGCCATGCAGACCTCTGAACAGCAAGAGGGACATCACGGCATACCAATAGGTCTGGAAAAGGGCACGGTGTAAAGACTGATGCAAACGCTGTCTTGCATAACTGCACTTTATAAAACCTGACCAGTCACTCATTATTATTTCGTGTACACTGGTGCGGAGCTTTAATTAACAAGAAGTCTGCTGCAGTAAATCAATTAAAACACCGGCGCTATTACTGTGATCAAATAAGCCCGCAGTGTATCATTCATAAATAGACTCCGGCTCTGGTTCAATATTTGAAGCGCGATGCACTTGATATCATGCAAACAATTACTAGGGCGTTTGGAGCTTGATGATAAAATCTTTCATCCATAAACAAAACGGGTTCAAAAAACAGGAGGAGCTTCGGTCTTATTTATTGCAAATAACTAATGTGTCACTTAGGATTTCATTATCCTGATTGTGATTTATTTGATCCCTTTTAAGAGTGAGCCTGCACACAAAGCCATTAATAAACCTTCATATAGATATAGTTAGGTTTATTCATACCGCAATGTGAATGTTTACTGACAACTTACAGTCATCACACACATTTGTTGAACATCTCATTCCAGAGTTTATCCCCCCTTTTCTCTTATAATGTGCTTCACCCTTTGGGAATGGATTTGTGTATATTCAGCTACCAGAGCATTAGTGAGGTCAGGCAGTGTTCAGTAGGGTTGAGTTCAGTCAGGGCTCTGTGCAGGACACTCAAGTTCTTCTACTGTAAACTTAACAAACCCTGTCTTCATGGAGCTTTCTTTGTAAAAAGAAAAGTCATGCTGACTTTTCCTGTCATGCTGTCATGCTGGAACAGGTTTGGATCCCCTAGTTCCAGTGAAGGAAAATTGTAGTACTACACTGTATAAAGCTGGTGTGATGGTCAGGGGTGCACAAACTTTTGGAGAAGGTTTACCGCTTCTTTTACAGAATGGAAAAGCCTATCATACATATACTGTAATAAATAATGAAGCAGAGATTTTTGTTGCCAAATTTTTGTATAGAGGACTTTCAAATTTAGCTTCACTTTGTTATGCTAATACCTAAAGGTTCAATAAAGAACAAGGATAAAGATCAAGACCAGGGCCCGTATTTACTAAGCGTCTCAGAATCACTCGTAAGGAATCGGGCTCAAAGTTCACTTAAGACAAAAAATAGTCCTACCTCAGAGTAGGACATAGAAGTTATTTATAAAGCTTCCTACTCTTACTTTCGACGAGGAGTAGGACTGCGCCAAGGAAAGCGGTGATGTCACTTTTTTACCACACTGAGAGCTGCAAAAGTAGGCTGCACATTATAGTGGGTGTTGTACTTTTGACAGGTTTGTGTAGTTTTAAACAGTGGAAAAGTTAAATGATAAAATCAGCCGCAGTTATGTAAAATCTTTAAAACTTATAGACGCGTGATTCAGCTGCATGAAGTTATCCTAATCAGGCTGCTCCAATCACTTAAAACTGTTTTAAGCCCCTATAGTAGAGTCTATATGAATAGCTCATCTACTGTACAGAGCTAGACTGAGCTGAGCATTGAGCGCGGGATGGTCCCCTCTTATATGAGGTCACAATCTGATTGGCTGTTCTTCAATTGTCATTAATCACAGTAATATTGAATTTGTTTGATTTAAATGAACCTCATCAAGGTTTCAGTCCTGATATACAATATAGCTACACATGGGTGTACCTAAATTAATGAAAACAAATTTCTGGATTTATGAGCCATATTTCTTAAATAATTCTGATCAAAATGACTCTGAAAAGATTGAAGGAGTTCTGCCCTACTCTTTACTTTCCATCTAAAGATAAAAAGTGAGTGGTGGACAATTTGTGAAAGCATTAATGCCACCTGCCAGTCTGCCACATGTACCCCTGAGGAGTGTGAAACACGGGGATACGCCATGTTAATGAAGTAATGAAATGCTGCTTATGCCAGAGAATCTCAAATGAACAGTTGTGTACATTCAAATGTACATTCAAAGTATATAAAATGTATATGTAAATATAATGATTTGAATTTGTGTGCCATGTACTGTATGATGTTCATATTTTTTTGTTTTGTTATGGATTTCATTCTGTGTGATGGGGAAATATATGATTCTGTGCATGATCTGCGGTCCTGTAAGAGCAGAGTTTAATTTATTATTTCTGACACTGTAGGCTGTCACTGTTTCTAAGTTGCATCTTCGCTGATACTAAAAAAATGCAGAGTATCAGTCACCTGTTCGTTAATGGACCAGTTACATACTGCACGCATTTAAAAAAGAAAAAAAAAGGTATTCAGTTTTTGTACAAACGTATCTTTTATGAGCTCTGTGGCACTCAGTGTGACTCATGTGTCTCTGCCTGAACAGCATTTCCTCACTACGCCTAACCAGTTAGAACACGTCCTGAGCTCTCCTACTGTACATTTTGGTGGAGATAGGAGTGATTTCCTATTTTAAGATTCTTGATGAATCGCTCTTACTCCTACTCCTGAAAATAGGACCAAAAATGGCATCATAATTTGTTGTGACATCCCACTCAGAGATATACAGGCATTGTACATTTGCTTTGTTACATTGTCCTGTTGTCCTAATTAAAGGTCACATATTGTATGCTTTTGTACAGTTCACATTAGACTTAGGAGTTTCCAAAATGCCAGATCATGCAATTTTTAAAGGAACTTCCTCCAGATGCCTCTGAGCATTGAGCAGGGGATGGTCCCTTCTTATATGAGATCACAATCTGATTGGCTGTTCTTCGATTGTCATAAATTACAGTAATATTGAATTTGTCTGATTTAAATCAACCTCATCAAGGTTTCAGTCCTGATATACAATATAGCCACTATCCCACACATGGGTGTACCTAAATTAATGAAAGCTAATTTATGGATTTATGAGCCATATTTCTTAAATAAGTACACAGTTTACACATTTACATGTGTAAGAAGTGTTGCAGTTGTCTCTATACCTATACTCAAACATAATATACATAATATCTTAACACTTATTAATGATAACAGTGATGCTACTTGGCACGAGACCTAGCTTTCAGAAAGCAGCACATTGAGCTCATGTCATAAACATTGTGAGCTCACTGAACAAGCAAGTGAAACATTAAGCATGCCAATATTGTAAGTGTCTTCCTCAATATGTCAACAAAGTACCAAATCTCCAGAAGTGTAGGGATAAACATTTTTAGGTTTCCACACACAATAACTCTGAAATTCAGAAACATCTGCTTGTTTCGCACCATTAACACGTTTAGAGACGCAATCCTAAAGTACTCACACAGAGATTCTTCTGCGAATCAGTTACCTACATTTTACTGGTAAGACAATTTACAATGTTTTTTTCCCCCTTTTTGTTACATCACATGACGATGATTAACACCTCCTTTTATTGCATTCATTACACTACACTTACTTGTCTTGTTTTGTTTGTAGGAAAAACATTATTGAAGTTTATATTGAAATATTAGTGGTGTTAATTTGCTAGTGTAATTAAAGGTGTGTGTTCATTATTCCTGCGAGATAAATCACTATTTGTCATCGGCGCTAGTGTTCGGGGATTACGTTTCTAGCGCTGGTCTAATAACATTGGCTTTTACTCTCATTTTCAACTCAGGTTAAAAAAATAAATCCAGTGAAAACATCATAAAGTTTACAACAGTTCCAGAATATGATGAAGCTACAATATACTGTACGATGCTGATTTACAGTATGGCAGAAAGTTGGCTTGGCCACAGTACAGGAAGACAATGACTTGATGCTTTTTCCATGTTTTGTTTGAGCTGAGTGTACAGATGAGGAGGGACAGGGGCTGGATGGTGTAAAGACGTAAAGCACTGCTGCATTAGGATATCCCTCAATTGGAATTGTGCAAAATGTAGAAAAATGTTTCCTAAAGTGGATTTTGCATTCCACAACAAACATTGAGCTTCATCAGAAGTTACTGCTGGCACAAATTTATTCCAGTCTTGTTTTGGAATAATTAAATATTTTCAACAGTGTGTGATTTTTATCATCACAGGAAACCTTCCAAGTAACATGGAACGCTTTCCAACTAGACAACTGATACAAGCAATAGCCAGCAAAAGAGCCAGGAATGTTAAGGAGGTACACACTCAAGACTGCACAGACTGCAGGGATTAGGACGAGCTTGTAAAGAGGTTTTCTATTTCACTGCTTCCTATGTACTGTACAGTATCTGTGCATAATAAAGTAATTGATTAAAGAAAAATAAAATAAAAAATAATTATCTCCACCTTTACCTTCATTTGTGTCACATGATTACAGGCATGGAAAGGCTTGCTCTAGATTAAGAAAATCTGAACGCAAAATGCAATAAAAATTGATTTGCTTTAAAAAAAAAAAATTATGTTCTGCCTTTATTCGTCACTCAGGTATACATTACTGCACACTGAAATTCTTTATACTTCAAATATCCCAGATTCTTTTGATAGTAGGCTGGTGTCAGAGTGCAGGGTCAGCCATTAAACAGCGCCCCCTGGAGCAGACAGGGTTAAGGGCCTTGCTCATGGGCCCAGTAGTGGCAACCTGGCACAGCTGTGGCTCGACTTCCGATCAGTAACTTTTTACAATGGTATACATTGTGTTAGGTATTCCCAGCTTTAAAGCTTAAAAAAAAGTCCCACATAAAGTGGGGGAAAAAAGACAAAAAAAAATAATAATAATAAAGACAAAAAAACAAAACAAAACAGAGTTGGTTAAAGCCACTTGGGAAATAAATATACAGTAAGTTAATTTTGGATGTTTGTTGTTTTGTTCCAACACATTCAAATGTGCCAATGCACAAACTTAATCTGTTGTCTGTCTTCTGTGAAATCAGGAAAATCTGATAATGATTTGGGCTTCAGAGAGAAACTGTATGCTAATGAGTGCCAAGAATGAAATTGTCAGTCAGAGCTCAGTGTTCATCATGAGTTTCCGTGCAGAACTGCGATTTACATCATCATTAAGCACAGGTGTTTGTGCACTGTATTTTTAGGACAACAAGCATGTTGTTGTTAATTTTTTTTCTTTTACCCAATAATTCATTGTAATAACTTTATGCTGAGTCGTATAACAAGTCATTTTACAAGTCATGGGTTAAAAATCACAATTTGATGTTCTTTCAAGCTGAAGATTTGTACTGTGCTTTGATAGATTTTTACGTTTTATTTTTATTTTATCATTGAGAAGTTACAGCTGCAATGCATTTACATTTTAATTGATCTGCTTGACAGATGCCATTTTTCTGCCAAATGCAGAGGCCGAACATTCATAACATATATGATAATATATTTATATTATGATAATATATAAAAAAAACTGATTTTAAATTGTTCACAATTTCCACTGACACCCTGAATGTAGGTTGTTAGAGCTTGCGCTGCACTTCCATTGACAAAATTAATAATAATAAAAAAAGATTGAACATTTTATTAGGATTACATGGCATGACTGGGTAAAGCCAAGGTTCAAATCAGACCTGCATGATATTTCAGCGGCTAACCTAAATTGTCTCTGCGTTTGTGCTGAGCTGACGAGAGAAGACAATTACTTTTCCACCGTGGAAAACTGCATGTTTAATTACCTCAGAAATTCGCTTGCTTTTGCAAGGTGCATACAGTAAATAACACTGAATATGTTTAGTGAAAAATAAGGAGAACCTGTGAAGATGCTACAGCAAGCGTCTTCTCTGTAAGCATACAGTACAAGTCTGGCTGGGAAGGTGAGCGGAAAATCTTAGCATAACGAGATGTGATCTGAACTATATCTGTGGACAGGGCAGACTGGACACTGAGAAAAGTGAGAGAACATTGAAGAAATGCATCTGGCATATGCATATGCAAGGCTGTATTATGAAAAAATAAATAAAAGTTTCAGTTCTTAAAGTACGTAACTGTAAAACTAAAGTAACTGACCATGCTTGGAGTTTGTCAGAATTTGTGGGTTTTTGTTTGTCCACCTGCCTCTTGACCATTGACCACAAGTTTCCAATGGGATTAAGGTCTGGGAAGTTTCCTGACCATAGATGCAAAATTCCAATGTTTTGTTCCCTGAGCCACTTAGTTATCATTTTTGCCTTATGGCAACCCGCTCCATCATGCTGGAAGAGGCATTGTTCGTCACAAAACTGTCCTTGGATGGTTGGGAGAAGTTGCTTTTGAAGGATGTTTTTGTTCCTGGTAACTCTCACCTTTTCTTCTCCGGACAAGCTTTTTTTTGGATTCCCCAAACAATCGGAAAGGGGATTCATATGAGAAAATTACTTTCTCTGGAGTCCAATCTTTGTACATTTTGCAGAATACCAGTCTGTTCTTGATGTCTTTCCTGGAGAGAAGCAGCTATATTTGTTGCCCTTCTTGAAATGTATACAAGTGAGCACTACCGTCAGTCCTGTGTTCTTGCTTCTCAGCCAAGGGAGTGGGTTCACTCACAATTTTGCCTAGGAACACAGCCACAAATAAAAAATGGTACATCCCCCAACCTTATGTAATGCTTGTAACTGTACTTCTGTATACCATCGTAACATCTGACGTAAAAATTAATATTTGTATCAATCTCAAAACTTTTGGCCCTGGCTGTTGTGTAAAGAAAGCAAATGAATTATAAGCCCCCCAAAATCATTACTTTTTAGTAATCTCGGAAAGTGATACTTAATCATACTGTACCTAAGTTTGATATTGACCATCTAAGCTGCACTTACAGTATCACCATCACCACATTGTAGCAGACAGCAAGTGTGACAAGCTCTAAGGTGGAAGCTACTGAATTGTTGATATTGCTGGCCTTGCCTTAAAACTATCCAGACGTGTTTACCAATGAATCTATCCATTCATTCATTGTCTATACCACTTATCCTGTGCAGCGTGGTGTCTGGAGCCTATCCCAAGGAACTTAGGGCATAACACAGAATACTTTTGGATGGGGCACCAACACAACACAGGGCACAAGTGCACACACACTCACACTCCCAATCATACACTAAGGGCAATTTGGACTGCGGGAGGAAACCTACCAAGCACATGTTCTTACCTTGGAGGCGGGAGGTGACAGTGCTAACAACCAAGTCATGGTCAATAAAATCATTCCCAGATGTAAACAATGCAAAAGTAACAAGAAACATCTCATTCATTTAGTCATGGTAAATTGCCACCCATTGGGCAACGCTTCCCTTCATACACAAGAGTTATGGACGAGGGAGCGCCCGTCTTTGAGGCATGTGAAGCCAGGCAATGTATCTTCTTGAACCATTTCTTGTGTAATGTCAGGGGGTGGCATAACACACTTGGAGGAAAGCACTATCCACCCACTTCCACATGCATGAGCTCACAGATGCTCATTGGCTAGTTTTGCTGTGATTGATAAAGGAAAGTGAAATTATTCCACCTCTTTCTCCCTGAGTTGATGGCCAGTTTTGCTCCCTTGGACTCTCAGCCACAGGTGGTTGTGGCATGAACAGGATTCAGATATTTAAAATACTGTTAATAACATGTAATGAAGTGCAATGAACATTTATTAAGCAGTCTGCAGACTGTGTGCTTAATTATCTTGTGGAAATTTGTTTGCCATTGCGAGGTGCATAAATAACACTGAATATTTTGTGTGAAACATTAGGAAAACAGGAAGCTACTTCTCTGTGTGCAGAATGGGTTACTGTAATTTGATTGTCATTCACAGTGTTCAGGTATGCAAAGTGCAGCGGAGATGCATTATGAGAGATTAAAGTAGTATTAGAGTTTCCAAAATATTGCACGTAAATAACTAAACAAAAACAAGTCTGGAATGGAATAAATAAAGTGGCAGGGCAGAAATTCCTGTATTACAGAAAAAGTTGACGAATCTAGGCACTGCTTCATAAAAGAAATTAGTGGCGCATTGGTCTTTTTCATTGCTGGTGTTTGTAAAAAAGAAATCGAAATTGTGAAAAATACCCCCCTTAAAGGGTCCAACAGTAGGGAAACTGCAGTAGTGTAATAACAAACAATATTCCAATATTAGTGAATGTACTTTGAATACTTTCATTTTGGACAAATGTTGTGTTTCTGGGCAGATTCTGTTCCTCCAATATGCCCCTGTCTGTGGATGTATAACAATCAGATAAAGCTTCATCAGGTGGCCTACACAAAAGCAATTTAATAAGTATGCTAATCAGAGTCTTTAGTTTGTCATATTTATGATGAGTTGGGAATATACGTAAATATTTAATGACCAAATAAATCAGTCCTCTTGGTGGTCCGGTGGGGTGACAGGCAAGTTTATGATAGCATGTTAAAAATTTAAAGAGAGTCCTTTAGTAATGGTTGTGAAAGAAAAACACACAGGGTGTGCACTCACAGTACAGTACCATTTAGAGTGGTATTCAAACCTCATGCCTAACTTGCAGCCTTGGGGGACTTACTTTGCAATTGTAACATGCTAAATTACAAGCTATTAGCTATGATTTAAAATACTTAAGCTGCACCAGAATGATGATGTTTATGAAGTGGCTATTCATACTACTAGCTGCTAATAAAAGTATATTGAAGCTCTTGGCACAGTCAAATTTAACTCTTGGTTTAATTTCATCTCTTCATCATTAGAGGTACTGTATGCATCCTGTATCATGATGCTACTGTATTTTTTCACCTATGACCCAAACAAATGAATCTACTTAGTTACTAGCTAATTGCATTTTAGCTTAAAACCATCAGGCCAAAAAACAACTTGCCGATGTTGCAAAAAACAAACTGATGGCATGAACAAGATTCAAACTGCGATCTCAGCATTGCGTGCTTACGAATGGATCAAATGAAATATACTGTTGATGCTAGAAAATGTTTGTATATAAGAACCTGAACTGCAAAAACCACACTACATGTAAGGTGCACCTCATGGTAATATTTCTGCAAGAAAATGTAACATTACAACACTGAGAGATGTGTGATATGAGATACATGCATTGTATGGAAGCTGTTGTGTCCGTCCCAATCTCCAGTCAGAATTCTATTCACTGTTAGAAACTTAAGGGAGCTTACAGAAGTGATATGCAAATCAATGTTAATTGGCATAAATGGTCTGAATAAAGGTTGCAATATCATAATTTTGTGTTTGTATGTGCACAGGTGCTTAGATTGCAGTCATAAGTTGTTGTTGTTAGTCTTTTGACTGCACCCATCGAGGGGTCGCCACAGTGAACCATCCAATGCACACAACAACTTGGTACAGGTTTTACACCGGATGCCCTTGCTGACACATCCCTCCCATTTTATTTGGCACTGCATCCAGTGGTTGGTGTTTGGGGAATTGGATGAAGCTGGCAGGCAGGAAACCTACAGTACCACTGAGCCACCAATGGATCACAATCATACAGTAAGTACACTATTTTGTAGCTAATGAGTGGCCAATCAGGCACGTTATGTCACAATGTTGAACAACCAGTAAATTCCACTCAGGGCCATTCGACATGCTGTTGCAAGAAATCTGGGAATATGGGAATACCTAATGTTGTGGGGGGGGGGGGGGGGGGGGGGGGGGGGGGGGGGGGGGGGGGGGGGGGGGGGGGGGGGGGGGGGGGGGGGGG
>JAQMYK010000023.1:36454067-36465658 GCA_030014345.1 Clarias buthupogon
TGCTCTCCTTCCATGCTATTTGAAATACTAACAATTTAGTTTGACGCCATTTACGTTCTAGTTTCCGAGCGGTCTGTGAATAATTTACAATTATTCACAATATTTTCAGTGTGTAAGTGAATGTATAAAATGTCTAAACTCCGGTATATTGTATGTGAGTGCAAGTGGGGGTGCAGGACAAATGAGTCACCAGTTTCAATGAATCAGTCCGAAAGTACCGACGGTTTAAAATTGCTGTCCTGTAAAGTTGTCCTAAGAGTGAATAATCCTTATTTCGGAAAATCCTCAACAGAACAGAATGAAAGTGAAAAGCTTTGACAGAAGGCATCCGAGATTACCCTCGTGTTTGAAAGGCAGAGACAACAATGCACTGTGAGATTTATTTCCTTAAGTGCAGTTATGGGTTTTAGCCACATGATGGGACAGATTTAGTCATGTGGCTTGGTATTGTAACAAACTACCAACTGTCACTGGAACAGTACCTAGCCATTAGCAGAAAAAGGGTAAGGACCACCAGAGATACCAAGGCAACCGCCTGTTACAGTATGCTTTATATTGTAATACAGTATTTGTGACAAAGGCGCGTAAGATTTTATCATTCCGCAACTTACAAACGAATCCAACTTATGAACGTGCTTCGGGAATGGAACTCGTTCGTAAGTAGGGGCAACCTGTATTTCAGAGTGATGGGTACATTAGGGTAAGAAGTGAAGTGCATTAAGAGATGCATCCCATAATGATTAGTGTTCTCTGTCACAGCCTCTGGAGGCAGTGTTGTGATCTGGTGTTGCTTCAGTTGCTCAGGTTTAGGCTCAGCAACGTTATGTGGCATTAAAATGAAGTTTTATGGAGTTTTTCTTCCCTGATGAAACAGTCATATTCTGGGACTCAAATTGTTAAAGGTTCTAGGGACATGAGGAAACATTTTCACACATGACCTGGCCATTATAATGCATATGCTAATTATTCATTCATTCATTCATTCATTCATCTTCTATACCGCTTTATCCTGTATTCAGGGTCGCGGGGGGCCTGGAGCCTATCCCAGGAAGCTTCGGGCACAAGGCAGGGTACACCCTGGACAGGGTGCCAATCCATCGCAGATATGCTAATTAATCAAAGATAAAAAAGATAAAAGAAAATATTAGTGTGCGCTGCTTTTTTGTTTAATTCTGTTTTTTTTTTTTTTTTTAGCCAGGTGGTGCATATTGATTTAATGAGTTTTGTTGTACTCTAATTTGTCGCACTGAATTTGCTCCTGCTGTTTTCTGGATTGTTGTTTTGGATATGGTTGTCCCAATTCTTCCCACTAAATTATCCATATTATACAACTCTCTACAATGCAATTCAGTTGAGACCTTCAATTACAATTAACAAGACTATTTTATTTAAGAAGGAGACAAGGAGTCCTGCGTGTCAATATTTAGTTTTATGTTTAATTGAAACACTTGTGCTGCTTGTGCCAAACCAGAGTTGCCCTACCAGCTCTTATCCCGGTGCATTTATTAACGTAACACTTGAAGAGTTAGACAGGGTTGATCGTGTAAAAGATGGCATGTGAGTCATGGTACTGTAGTTCCTCTAGATAAGACTTTCCTATTTCATGTCTGATAAAACAGGAAACTGCAAAAGGCTGCTCGCTGATTATGCTTGAAAGCAAGAAAAAGTGGAGTAAAATCTGTTAACAGACTGTACAGTATATTACATACCGAACATAACTCTAAGATTAAAATAATTTCATATTTACATTGAATCATAAAGTTTAAAATCATGATTGTGGTCTCTATACGACTGCACCTTTACCAGACACTTTACCAGCATCTCCAGCATGTTTAACCATAAAGTGTAAGTAGGAGGGTTAGCCTATGAGGACTTTTATCATTGTACAAAAATTTTACAAAAACAGAAATTAGAAAACATCATCTCTCATCCATGATGCCATCAAGGCCGTGCCTGGGGAGACGTGTGTTGCATGTCGTAGGAGTCGGTATGAGTAGTTACACCATCAAGGTACTGTATGTCAAAACAACATGAAGTGTATTAAGTATAAACATAGCTCCAAACCAAATAAAAAGTTTTGTTTTTGTTTTTGTTAAAGTTAGTAAACAAGGAGATGCTTCTCTGGTTGTTAAACTTTCATGTTTTTCTAGGCAACGAACAAACAAAAAAAGGAACAGCCTTGACATAATGTTTGCTTGTTCCTTGTTCCTGCTAATTTCTCCACCCTGATATACTGCATACAGTAACTCTGCACTATACACCACACTTTAGTTACATTTTCAGTATTTAGTTTTTTCTTTCTTTCTGATGTTTTACACGACAGAAACAAACAATTCTTTTTTACCGGTGTCACAGTCACTCATTTTCAAACACGTCAGTCTGGGTGTTCAAATGCCAAGTATCCTTAATCCATGATTTCTGGGAAGAGCAGCGAGTCTGTCCGGCGGTGTGTGGCTATCTGTAGTCGTTTCTGACGGCCAGAGTCACACATCCAGATTGATTGTGGGTAGCGCTATCATCTCCCTCCATCTAGAACTCAGGGGAAATCACAGCTTGTTCTATCAATCAGAGTGAGAAACTGTTTCAACTTGTTCTGGGTCTCGGTGGACTTTTAGGTAAGATTTTTCACCATTTTACCATCAACACAGAGAAGGCAGCCAGGACGAGAAAGTTAACTGTAAGGCCGGGTCTAGGCTCCTTCAAGAATATACATCGCATCCTTATCATAAAATGTTGCATTAAATTTGTTCCTAAAGATGAGAATGAGAATGGAAGATCTGGATTTATTATAACGGTCTATTCATACAGTAGTTTCAATATTTAAGCAAGCCCTTTTCAAACCCTTAAAAAGTTAGTACTCCCTCTTTTATTTCTATGTTTTTTTTTGTGTAAAACCATAATAAAAATAATCTGATCTTAGTGTTAAACAAAATACAACCTCAGCCAAACAACAACATATAACTTTTTTCATTGCACCATTATTTATTTAACAAAGGTGAAGACAAAAAGAAAAAATCATACTCGTGGCCAATATTAACTACTCCCATGAATTAATAACTTACATATCAACTTTCAGCAGCAATAACTTCTAGGAAACCGTTTCGTACATCATTGTGGAGGTGATTTGATCAATTCTTCTTTACAATATTGCTTCAATATTGTTTATTGAGGTTTTTGGGCATTTACTTATGTACAGCTCTGTTAAGGTCCCACCACAACATTTCAATTAGGTCGAGGTCTGGACTTTGTCCAGGCCATTCCAAAACCTTGATGCTTCAATGTTTTAGCCATTCTGATGTAGATTTACTAGTGTGGCTCAGATCATTGTCTTTTGCTTGACCCATTTTCATCCAAGTTTTAACTGTCAGAAAGACCGTCTCACATTTGCCTCTAGAATCCTCAAATATATAGAGGAATTCACAGTCAACTTTTTGACTGCAAAATAAGCCCAAATTATCACACCTCCACCATGATGCTTGACAGTGGGTATGAGGTGTTTCTGCTGAAATGCTTTTTGGTTTTCACCCAAATATGCCTTTGAAGTAAATAAATCCACGTTGGTCTCATCTGTCTGTAATACATTGTTCCAGAAGCCTTGTACTTTGTTCACATTCAGTTTTGCGATCCTCAGTTGTGTTTCCATGATCATTTTAGACAGAAGAGGCTTTCTCCTGGCAACCCTTCTACACACCCCATACTTATTCAGTCTTCTTCTAATTGTGCTCACAGACTTTAACATTAAACCTGCTCAGTGAAGCCTGTGGGGTCTGTGATGTAACTCTTGGTTTTTGTTTTATTTCTCTGAGCGTTTCATGATCTGACCTTGGGATAGATGTGCTGTGATGTCCACTCCTGAATGCTTTCCACTTGTGAATAATCTTTCCAAATTGGACTCCAAATTGCTTAGAATTGTTTTTTTAACCCTTCCCAGATTGATGTGCAGCACCAATTGCTTCTCTGAGACCATGGTTTATGTATTTCCCTCTTGACATTGTCTTAACATTCACCTGAATGCTCCAGACAAGCAAAATGCCAAAATGTCTGATTTTATGGAGGTCTGCACACCTGCTGATGATCAGTTAATTAAGAGCTGATGATTAGCAGCACCTGGCTGCAACTTACCTTCTTAAACCCTGTGGAAGCAGAAAAGGGGTACTTAGTATTGTCCACATGTTTTTCTTTTTTCGTAACTAAATAATCACACGATGACAAAAGTAATATGTTGCCGTTCATCTGAGGTTTTATTTCCCTAATACTAAAAACCCACTGTAATCTGATGATTTTACACAAAAACACATAGAAGTAAAAAAGAGGGGGTGATCTCTGAACATGACTGTAAATGTCTTCCCTGACCTTCATCTGAAAACACTACAATCATATTTTTCTGCACCTACAGTAAATACACTGTTACGACTGGTTGGGGGAAAAAAGAAAACCGTGATAATATAAATAATATATATTTACATTGTATATTTATATATATTTATATTTTACAGTAACAAGTGCTTTAGTGAAATGCTGAACAAAAGAAATAAGGTCCACTGAAACAGGCTTCTGGAGGATTCATTAAGGGGCAATTTGCCTCTGCTGCTTAATGCTCTAATAGCTTTTTTGACTCCCTCCTCCCCACCCATGGCTGAAATCCAGTTTAATGACAGGAACTAACTCTGTGGGTTTTTATGAGACGCCTACATGCTCTTTGATGCATAAACACACTGTAACAATGGAGGCCTGATTATAGGAAAAAACATTACGTCCAAAACTGAGGAGAAATTCTAGCTCCTCCATGACTAATAAACCGAGCAGGGCTTTGCAAACAGCAGCCACTGCTGCCAAGTGTCTGTGTATGGAGTGTATGCCAGTAGCCAATATTCTGAGTGAAGACAAAAATACACAAATGCACTCGAAAACAGTATTTTTTGCGACATTGTTGTGTGTGTATGTATGTGTGTAGTACAGAGCCCCTTAAATGAGTATGTTTCCTTCTATGGTTGCCAAACAGGATCGAATATAATGTATCAGACATCCCAATAGACTCCATTATTGAGGAGCAAGGTCATATTTTCATACTAGTGACATGTCTTAGGTAAGCGTAATTTTGGAATTGCTGCATTCAGATGAAATACTGTCGATGCTTATTCAAGGTTTGAGGCTGTTCAAGGTTTTATATGTACTTTCTCTGCCTACAGGATCAGTGTTTTATAAGAGCCTTTCATGAACCTGGCTCACAGCACAGTCAGCACCACATACATCTAAAAGATTATAAATATTAAGAAAAAATAATATTAATACAAAAAACAGTAACTTTTATATAAGCAGCATTCCTATAGATGCACTGTAGATAAATTTTCTAGGAGGAATGTGCGGTTTACTTTTATAAAACAGCTTCTGGTTGACTGCACAGGCGCAGAGAAGTGCCACAGCCAATGCAAGGACTAATCACATACAGGTCATTAAAAAAAATGTAAAGTTAAGGTTTAAGACATCAAATTCTACCAATTAAAAACTGCAGCATTATTAAATTGCTAAAGGACAGTTTCAACCAATGTTGTCAGATCTTAAACTTTAAAGGAGACCTACAGCATTTTGCAAAATTCACTTTTTAGTTTATTTCTGACATTAAAGCATATTCCTTGCTTTTTTTTTCTTTTTTCTTTTTTTTTATTGGCTAGATTTTTCGAGATTTTTCCTATTGTGAGGATAAATGTATGTATTACTCCTCTAGATATCATCATTATGGCCATGATAAGGCTTAGTGCATGGGGCCCCACAGGCAAATCCATATTCAAGGCCCGAAGTTTAAACACTCTAGGAAATACAAACAAATAAGCAAACAAACAAACAAGGACTGAGTGTAAGTGCACTAACTGACAAGATTCTAGGAGAACAATTACAAAGCGTAGGTACATAGTGCTGCTGATTTTTGTCCCGTAAAATTCACCTATCTATGCGAACACATTTAAACACAGCAAACTTTATGCATGTGGAAGTGTAAGTACTGTAGTAGAAACTGCACTACTGATGACATCCTATGAGTTTCATTTCTGTTTTTTGGAAATACCTTGTTGATATGAGAGGTCAGTGGAAAAAATGGCAAGTTTGGTTCACGCTTCCAGGAGGAATACGGCACATAATCACTTTTCACACATGGGGTGAGCAGAAAAGCAATCCGGTATGCAATAGCCTTGAACTTTAAGGTCATTGGGTTACAATAGCAGAAGACCTTATTAAGACCCATCATGTTAATTGCGAGGCCTTTTTTCAGTCCACGCTGTCTTGGATCTTGCATACATCCTGATTGTTTCTCATATTGTGTTTAAGTGGGGAAAGCACGGGGATCCAGCTGTTTGCTGCTTACCTTCATCAGAAACCTTCTATTATTATGCTGTTTGATTTTAGTGACAACCAAAATGCTATGAGTAATTGCCAGATACAGTATGATGACATAATTATTGTAAAGAGATACTCAATGTCTATATGAAAGGGTTAAAGTAACAACTGTTAGCAACAGCTCCGTAAGTTGTTGTTCCGGTGTGTTTAATTGCTGTTTTATTGTGTTATGGCTAAGCCAATTTTGTTTAAAGTTCTTTCATTCTTAACTATTTGCAATGACAAAAGAAGGGGTGGTTCAGTGGTTAAGGCTTTGGGATATGGTGCGGAAGTTTCCAGGTTTAAACCCCACCACCAAGTTGCTATTGTTAGGGCCCTCAAGCGATGCCTTTTAACCTCAAAAGCGCAGCTGTATAATGAGATAAATATGTAAGTTGCTGCCGAATGCCATAATGTAAGGTAAACTTGACTGGCTGCACAGAGATTTGACCTCAACCCCAATCGTCTGCCAAATGCCACAAATGTAAGAAATTGTTATGAATGCTAGTTTTCTCTCTTATTACAGGTACAGTACATCAAGCTGTCCAGTTAACTTTTTCTTTTTTTCCAATTATTCAGACACAATTAAGATCACATCTGAGACCTTTGTTAACTTAGGACCTTTACCTACTAAACATTTACACAATTTGGGTCACAGTAACTGTGGAAATCCTTTCAATCCACTCATGAAACATCACGGGCCAATCCAGACGATGATTTCCCAATGATGATTTTTACCAGCATCTTGTTCATAATGATCCTGTCCTTTCATTTTCATTTGTCAATAGAGATAATGGTGTGTGTAGTAGATGTAAGTCTCAACAGGGCTCAATTTGAGGGAAGAAGCATCTACAGTACCTGAGTGAAAAACAAGACATTTAAATTGATTGTAATTCAGTGCATAATGAAGAGTTATGCTAAATTGCTGTGGATGTGGGATTTCGACAGCTAAACAGCAAAGCCAAAATACAGCGACATAAAAAGAGTGCACTGCGCCTTACACGTGTGTTTGTAAACCGTCCCAGCAGATCTTAGTGAAGCAGTTCTGTTTACTCTTCGGTACTAAATTATCAGCTATGACCTTAAATCGCAAATAATTGCATAGACTCTGATATGACCTAGACTCAACTAGCACACTCTTTCACTTAAACAGATATTTTTAATAGTCTTTGCATCATGTTTAAATCATTAATCTACTTTTCCCCAAGGTTTTCTTGTGCTTTCTGCGTTTCTCCCCTGAAGCTGCTACAGCTATGTTGAACCGTGTGTGCATGTAAACATCTTAAACATCGTCGAGTCGATATAGCTGCACTGCTTAATCACAGCGAATGCTCTTCAGGTTTGTTTCTTAATCCCTTCTGCTTAATCTTGTCACTAAAGAATAGATTATAGCACTGAAGGGAGCAAGGTGTTAATTTCCGATCAGAATCGCTTAATTACTTTGGCCAAACGCTCTGACCGTAAGCTTTTCGGGCAGTTCGGCTTGGTCACAGATGATTGGCTCTTTTGAGGATTTAGAAATAAATAAATAAATAAATAAGTGTATATATGGGGGAAATGGGAGGATCAATGCAAATGAAAGGCCAAACTCTAAACATGCTACTGAATTCTATTAATGCAGCAAAATTGCTTCCAGGGCACAGAATATTGAACTTTTCTCCACACACAAAGCCAGGCTCAGATCTTCCCTAGGTGAATATGCTCCTCGGTCAAGTGCAAGAGATTAAATTAATTCTATACGTTCAAAAGGAGGTGGCCATACCTTTTTATACGTGAGATAGATACTTAAAAAGGTGGCAAGTGATCCAACTTGGTCCCATGCTCGTATTCGCTTTTTTTTTTCATTTTGTTTTACACCTTTTTATGTGACCAGCTACAGTATAATCATCTGTATGCTGCTATGCTGGTTTCACTTGACTTTCTTCAGCTTGCCAATCATAATTTAACTAATCGCATTGCACAAAAAAAAATTAATAAAATAAAATCTACAGCAATGAAATTATCTTGTTTATCTAGTATTTCCTATTAGGAGATGACAATAAATCTAATATAAAACCTACTTTTTGTTTTATGTAACTTGCTTTAAGCTTTCTTATTCTGTTGCCAAATAATTTAGCTTGTTTTCAGAAATAAATGCTAAAAATCATAGAAACCATATGCCTTTAGAACAATATCATTTCAAGAAAGAAATGGGTACAAATATCTAGAAATACTCTAAATAAAATATGGATATAATTGGACTATTATAGATTATTGCATAGATTGTGATATGTAAGCTGCCAAGTTTTAATAGCTAAGATGTACTTTTGTTTTATATTTTTAATTCAAATGTTTTTTAAAGTCCTTAATATTATTTTCTGGTGAAGATACCCAAAATGCTAAACATTTTAATATTTATTGTATATTATTAATTGTTAACCTTTTCTTTAATCAAAAGAAACCCTTGCAAAGTTTTCATAGCGGCACGGTGTCTCAGTGGTCAGCACCTTGCATCTCCAGGGTCTGGGTTCGATTCCTGCCTCGGGTCTGTGTACATGGACTTTGCATGTTCTCCCTGTCCTTGGTGGGTTTCCTCCGGGTATTTCGGTTTCCTCCCATAGTCCAAAAACCTGCAGATTAGGCTTACTGCCATTCCCAAATTGCCTGAGTGTATGTGTGTGCTCTGCAATGGATTGGCACACTAACTTCATGGTGTATCTTGCCTTGTGCCATTTGTCTCCTGGGATAAGCTTCTGGCCCCCTGCGACCCTGTATACAGGGTAAAACAGTATAGAATATGAGTGAGTGAGCATTATATATTGATCTCCCGTAACATTACAATGCAAAACATTATGCCTTGTATGATGTAGGTTCACTTTATGCCACTAGGGCAGCTCTGGGCCATCTGAGTGTGTCTACAGGCGTTTGGTTCTGGCACCACATTACTGGCAGCAGATTCTTTTGGTGCTGTGGGATGTGGGGTGTGGCCTTTGTTGGATCTGACTTGCCAGTACATCCCATGGGTGCTGGATAGGATTTAGATCTGGATTTTGGAGGCTAGGTTGGGGGACTCTTTGCCTCCTGGGCCCAATGTGTGGCTGGCACTGGGGGTTCTCGTGTTTCTCTATTGTGGCGGCATTGACATTTTTTAATGCTGCATTAGCATTTTTTTGTGGCATCAGACCAGGTGGGATGGCCCTTGGTCCCCACGAGCATGGGTGAGCCTTGGGTGCCAATGATCCGATCACCAGTTTACTAGTTTATAGCTGGTGATCAATGTTGTTCAGGTCACCTGCAAGTGCTCATAATGTTATGCCTGATTGGTGTATCATCTTTACCATTGCTGTCTTCATGAGGTCATGATACAAGCCTTAACATTAAAACCAATGACAGGTGATGTGGATAACAATTAATATTTCATTACCAGTGACACCTGTCAAGGGATGGGTTAGTTCTCAAAGATGTGTTGAAAGCAGGACAAATGATCCTTGGTCAGAGCATCTTCAAAACAGCAGGTCTTATGTGGTGTTCCTAGTATGCTGTGGTTAGTACCTACTAAAATAGCTCCAAGGAAGGATGAATTGTGTTCTTTTACATCATGTGGACAGCCAGGTACAAGTACATCACTTACCTGTTAAAGAGATGACACGAGAATGCGAGGACAAGCAGTGTGTGATGCTTGGGGCAATGTTCTGCTGAGAGACCACCACTGCAGTGTTCATGGCAACAGTGCTCCCTAATGGCAGTGGCCTAGTTATCAGGAAAATGCACACTGGCACACTGCAAACACTGTTCAGAGATGGTTTGAGGAACACGTTAAAGAGATCAAGGTGTTGACTCCCCAAAATTCCCCAGATCTCCTTTTGATTGAGGATCTGCAGGATGTGCTGGACAAACAAATCTGTCCGTAGAGGACCCACCTTGCAAATGACAGGAATTAAAGGACCTGCTGGCAATGTCTTATAATCAAGCTACAATGCACACCTTCATATGGCCTGTGGAGTTCCCTGGTGGGAACCTGAGGTGGTTTTAATGTTATGGCGGATTAGTGTAAGTGTTGACTTATTTTAAGAGACATGCATAAATAAAATGTATAGCTGCCATGATTGATCTGTCCGTCACAAACAGGAAGCTGGAAATGGATTCAGTTAAATGTATTTTAAGAAAAAATCAGGTTGTTAAATCTAATTCACTATTCAAAAAATATAGCACCAGGGCAGGAAGAATGGGTCAGGTGATTAAACATCAACATATATACAGTAGACCGTTAAGGAATCAAAAAGAACATGAGAAGCAAGGTCAAGATCAACGAAGAGAAATGCAGTCTTGGCAGCCATGTTTGGAGGCCCCCCCAATGTGTGTTGGAAAGTAGAGTGTCCAGCCGAGTCAGGTGTTTCCTTGATACTATCTAACTATCCATCTAATATTAGATGAATAGATGGATATTATTCTATCAGAGTATCTCCAGTGTTTTGGGTTCAGTGTGGGTGATTTAGTTCTTATGAATGGATATTCCAGTTCATTTATATCCTTCATCCCTCTGTACATGTCCTCCAAGATAGTTCTGAACTAAATAGCTTATTATCATTTCATACATTAGTGCAAGCTGCCCCTTAGGAGTCTGAGTTACTGCACGGCCAGTATAAGCACGTAGGCCTTTATATTAATTTGTTCATTGTCAACCAAGGATTCATTAGGAAAAAAAGTAATTACAGATTTTAATTAGAGTCTGTCTGCTGACAGCTTGTTTGTTATCAGTAAGTCCATCCTGTCATTTGAAGGATTATTTTCTTTGACTGGGACTAGCATTGTTTACTGGTGTCACTGTGACCACAGAGCCTGAAAGTTTATTAAATTGTCTTTAATAACTCTAGAAAATGATGGTCTTTTTTTTTTTGGATTGGTATCAAATTCTAAAAATTGGCATTTTTAAAATTGACTCTTAATATAAAGTTTACCTTTTTATTAAAATTGACACTTGTAGGTAAACATGACTGTTTATTTAAAGCAGCCACTGTAACGTTCCGTTGTGATGTTGGACTGTGGGTGCAGGTTAGGCATAGGCGCAGAGGGGGTAAGGTGTAACAAATGATAGTCTTTAATAATCCAAATGTGAAACAAACAAACAAAGGAAGTTGGCATAAACACGGAGCATCATAACAGGATAACTTAAAACACATATACACAAAGACAAGGGATGGCACGCTGTTGTACAATACTAACAGGGAAGACATACAGGACAC
>JAQMYK010000023.1:36539900-36559655 GCA_030014345.1 Clarias buthupogon
CTGGATCACAGACTACTTGACAGGCAGGCCTCAGTATGTGCGGCTGGGGGACTGCAGGTCTGACACAGTGATCAGCAATACAGGAGTGCCACAAGGGACTGTGCTTTCTCCAGTCCTGTTCACCCTGTACTTGCCAGACTTCCAGTACAACTCATAGTCCTGCCATGTACAAAAGTTTGCAGATGACACTGCAATCGTGGGCTGTATCAGGAATGGAAAGGAGGAAGAGTACAGAAAATTGATCCAGAACTTTGCTGCATGGTGTAACCTGAAAAATCTGCACCTTAACACCACTAAGACCCGGGAGATGGTGGTGGACTTCAGGAGACTCAGGCCTCAACCAGAACCTGTGACTATCAATGGTGACTGTGTGGAGCTTGTGAGGACATACAAATACCTGGGGGTGCAGCTGGATGACTGGACTGGACTGCTAACACAGATGTTCTGTACAAGAAAGGACAGACCTGCTTGTACTTCCTCAAAAGGTTGGCATCTTTCAATATCTGCAAAAAACTGATGACAGTGTTTTACCAGACTGTGGTGGTGAGTGCACTCTTCTATGCAGCAGTGTGCTGGGGAGCCAGCATCTAGAAGAAGGGTCCACACATCTGGAAAAGCTGGTGAGGAAGGAAGGCTCAGTAGTGGATTCAGAGCTGGAAAGCCCAACATCTGTGGCAGATCGCCAGGCATTGAACAGGCTCCTGTCAATCATGGACAATCCATCACATCCACTGCACAACAGGACAGAGGAGTAGCTTCAGCAACATGCTGCTGTCACTGCCCTGCTCCACTGAAAGACTGAGGAGGTCATTCCTCCCCCATGCCATGAGACTGTTTAACTGCACACGTGGGAGTGGGGAGAGGGAGGAGGGGCATCAGGCCATAGCATAACATTCACACTAAACACAAATGTTTTGCACATTATGCACAAATCTACTGACTTTGCACAATAATATGCACAGGAGCTTTTACCTTTTTTTTATTTATAGGATTGTTTTTACCTTATTCTTCTTATTTTCTAGATGTAACTATCTGTGGGCTGCTTGATCTTGTGAATTTCCCCATGAGGATGAATAAAGTATCTACCTATCTATCTATCTCTCTCTTTTATTAATCGGTGTGCTCATTCTCTATTAATTTCTAAGGAAAAAGATTTTACCGCAGTTTTTGGACAGCAGCTTCGCTCCTGCTTCACTGTTTCACTTCCCACGGAGTTCAACCAAAAGTTTTGCTAATAATCTCTTAGAGTGAGGAACCTGCTTTCACCAATTTTAAGGTTCATTTATTTATCTATTTTATTTTAAAATATTTATTTATAGGTATTGTTTCTGAGAACTTGATACCACTTGAACTTTTAAGCTTTTGTGAGACTTTTGACTTTTGTTTTCTGCACATAACTGGAGTTTTAGTGTTTAATAAAATAATGTCTGCACTTGTGTCCTGTCTCATCCTTCATTTCTGAAAATTGGAAATAAATGTAAAAGTAGCTGAATTTATTGAATATTATTATATTTATTTATAGTAAATATGCAGTAACGTGTATAAATATAAATATAAATTGTACAATTATTTTAAAACCTACCTTTATTCTCCTGTCATATACTGTACTCTAATATACTCCCATATACAGTAATATACTGTTAAAAGTAAATGCACTGTAAAATCCGACAGTGTTTTAATGTTATTTTAAAGTGACATTTTAAAGTGATTAAAGTTATTTTAAATTTGTTACAGTTCAGCAATAAAATGTGATTAAGGAATTGTGTTTCCAGGAATAAGCAATGGTACAGAAGAGTTTTTTTTTTTTTTTACTCATTTTCACTTTCACTAGCATAATCCAAATCTGTGCTTTGGGATCAATATGTTTCATAATCATAGCTTTAAAACACAGTCTTAACTTAACAACATTTTTCTGCATATTTTTTTGTATCAGATCGCAGATATGGGTTGATCTGAAGTGGACGCAGGCGATCGACTATTGTGCCACACGCTTGACAGCATCCCAGTCCAATTTCAGTATAAAGCCTGTGATTTGACTCGGACTGCTCGGATTTGCATTATCCTCTCTTTTTTTGTCACCAAACAAAAAGCTCTCCAAGACGAGAGGAGAGGAGAAGAGAAGAGTAGAGATGGGAGAAACGATTATAACGTGTTCAAAAATTAATCCCTTTTCAAGTTTCTCTTAGCCCCTTCCTCCCCGTCACCCCCGCCCCTTTCACTACCCCTGTCCCCTGTTCACAGAGGCAGCAAAACAACAGCTCAGGCTTAGACCTCCTTTTTTTATTTAGGCTCCATTTTAAAAGAGTGGCTTTGTATCTCTATATTTATATACATTGTATACCTTTATTATGTACACTGCAGCAAAAATGTGTTCAGTCGATGTGTAGATCAAAGTGCAAATATACATACCATATTTATAAAGCTGTATATGTGTGTGTGTGTGTGTGTGTGTGTGTGTGTGTGTGTGTGTTTTTAATACTCATTTGCACAAGTTTTATAATTCCATTTTTGCTGTTCGACATAATTTCCCCCTCACACAGTGTTTCGATTGTAGTCTCACAACAATCTCGGTACTAAAAAAAGAAGACAAAAAATATATATATGAGAATAAATATATATAAATGTGGTGTGTGTGTATGTATAATTAGCTTGAGCAGAGCTAATTGGCAGAGCTTTAGCAGGGGCAGCCCCATGTATTACCTTTCTTCTTACCTCCCCAGTGCCGTTTTTAGGAAGAGAACCTGCTTGAGGCAGGAAACGGAAAAAAAAAAATGAAATCAGAGAGTATGTACAGTGTGGCAACAAGGGGATCACCTAACATTTGAGCCTTTAAACCACATGGGGATACAGCAGCTTGGAGACGAGTGATCGGGCGCGGGATTGTAAAGGGCAGCTCGGCAGTTACTCATTGAACCAATTGCTCTGTGTAACTATCCTGCGGCCATAGAATTCCCTCAGGCAATAAACACACCAGCCCGGCCCACGGTATACACCCACCGAGCACTGCCTGGCTGCACGCAGGATTTTTTTTTCCTATATTTCTCTAAATGCTTCAAACACAACCGAACTGCTTGAGCTCTTCCACATCGACGCGGTCCCCATGCAAACCTCCCCTACGCTTCCACAGAGTGCAGAAATTACCCCGCATGATTGCCTTGAGAACTGCGAACACACCACTAACACTCACAGATACACAATATTCTCCAGGATTCATGATATTATTCGCAGTTTACACAAAAAAAAAACGCTCTTAATTTCATCACTGGCTCTCTGTGCTGCTCATTTGGATGTTGTCGTGATCCTGCAATGCAAACTCGCTGATCTCCGTATCATTATTTCCCTGAAGTGCAGTGCGCATGTAATTTTTTTGATCACAGCATAAACAGAGCACATCTGTAAGTCAGCTTCTTGTGAACAGCCCCTAAATCATGCCTCCTCCTCGTTCCTGGCTAGAAGAACACAGGATGCTGATGCGAGTACGGGCAGGATAACAGCTCCAGAGCTATTTGCTATATAAAAGTTTTATGATAAAAGATTTCACTACTTTAAACTACTCTGGATTTTAAAGTAGCTGGATTTTTTAAATGCCTTTTTTTGTTGTTCAAGTCAAACCGGGACTTTTGATTGTGCAGATCAACAGAACACAGTTATAAGACTGAAAACTCTCTTTATTTCTCTATATAATCTCCTGCTACACTAATGCACTTATCCCAGTGTTTCACTAGTGCTTGGACATCATCAAGGTACAAAGTTTTCTCAGTATGCCGGAGCCATGATCGGACTACCTGCTTCATGTCTGAAACCCGGGCCCCCAAGGAACTCCTTTAATGGCTCAAACCATTATGTAACCATATGTGGAAATGGCTTGGAGCGAGGTCAGGACTGTACAGGGGATATGTGGCAGTAACTCTCAGACAAGCTCCTGTAATGTACAAGTGGTGTTGGTGAATGATTGTGTGTACAGTCCACACAGACAGATGCGTCTCTTCTGCAAGTCGGTGACAAGTTATCCATGGATTTCCAAAGATCAGGCATTCTACTTTTCTACTCGTTGAATGTTCACGGGAAACGATTGCACTGGGCTCTGAGCCGCCTCGGCCAAGATCATCATTCACCAACATATTGACTTTTTTTAAACATTTGCACCGTTCAAATGTTTTACTGCGACTGAGAGTCTTATCAGCGTCCTTCTGTAAATGTCAATCAATTTTACACTTTCATTCACAAGAAATTTCATCGCAAGTCCCGCTTTGACTTGAATGTACATATTACAAGGCTGTTTGAACCCAGATTTGATCTGTCCTGTGGAAGCATATGAAAGATAATTATTAAATGTTTTGCTAAATAAATAAATAAATAAAGAATAAAAAAAAAAATAAAGAAATAATAGAACCTTTTTACTGTATAGAATAAAATGTGTATTTTTTTTTCTCTTTTAAGCAACGATGCAGTACCTCAGCTCAAGCAAGTGACAGTATGGAGTAGGGCTGTGATGTTTATTGATTGTCTAAGTTGTTGAAGAGGAAGCAAATCAGTAGGAGTAACTGTAGCAAAAAAATAAAAAGTTAATTGCTGTTGAAGGTTAAAACAACGTCAGGAATTTATGAAAAACAGGAGATGGTAATGACACCCTGTTATCATAATCACGGCTGTGTTGGCAAACGACAATCACTCGTGGTCTTGATTAAAGAGAAGAAGAAAAAAAATCCCTTCACAAACCGAGCAAATTTCTAGCAAATAACTGAATTGGATTTTTTTCCCTTTGTCTGGTATAAGTAAGCCTCCTGCAGCAGTCGTCTGTCCACAATGGCTTGATGGATTGAGTGTCTGAAATAAATAATTGATGGAAATAAATGAACCGCAAGCCAAAGCGAAGTGGTAATGCTTATCTCATTTTCACAACCCCGAGGGCTCGATTTAAATGTCATAACACAAATGTAAGTACAATATTTCCGGACTTATACAGGGCCATGTTTAAAAAAAAAAAAAAGATGCAGAAATAGAATTAGCATATGTTATTTTATATCCTTATATTGCATATGAATAAATCCCCTTTTCCCCATGCTGAAATCTTGGAAAGCTTTTTTTTTTTTTTTTTGGCTGCTTTATGTTGAGAATGTTTTTCAAATAGATAGTCGTAGATTTATGGTAATATGTATGCACTAAAGTACATTATCATGACTACTATACAAATTGATACTTCCAAGGTTAAAATGGACTAAAACGGAGTCATGACCCAGTCGATCTGGGCCTTTTGAATGATCTATTTAAATAAAATAAAATTCAAAAGCTTTAGAAGTGCCAGAAATTAGCCTAGGAACAGCAATAAATTAACTACGTCAGCTTTTCTATTATGGACCTGCAGCCAGGAAGAAGCCCCTTTTAATCACATCTCATATTAAAAAAGAGGAATGAGTGGTGTCCATTTACTATTTGCATATCTGTGTACTTAATTAAAGGAAATGTATGACATTCTGCTTCACATTTACATGGCCAGTGTTATTAAAGTACCACTGAGAATGAATTTAATAACTTCTTTCCACAAGTAATTCAGTAGCCTTGTGCTCCTGAAGTTAAATTATGTTTCTAAGAACTGAATATTAACGTTAAAGCGTTTGAAATTGGGCAGAAGGGTGTCTTTCGGTGCGAATGCAATCAAGTAGGTTTATCAGAATGGCTTCAGTATGCTCATCTGAACTGTGAAGTTCGAACAATTCCATAGTGTGTACAGTATGTTAAACCTTAAGTGAAGTTGATGTACAGTGGTGTCCAAAGGTATTAAGACAACATAACAGTCCTCCCTGTTGTGTACAATTTTTGGGTTGTGCCAATTAATTGAGACACTAGTGCAAAACTGGATATGTCAGCATCTGGAGCCATGGCCTGGGTCATCTCACATTTACATTTAGGTATTTGATGGATCCTTGCACTGGTTACTACTGATGTCTCATATACTGTAGTTAGTACTACAGTATAAGCGACATCAGTCAAACTCAGAAAAATAGGATACTGATGGACAATGGTGAAAACAGTAGCAGCCAAGAAACCATCATCTGTACAGTAGATGATCTTCAGGACGTAGATGATCTTCAGCAGGCATGATTGAACTAGTGATACCAGAGTACCGCATATGTCTTTTTGCACAGCCTTTTTTAAATAATAAAGTGTTTCATACTAAATATTGATGTAGATCAATTTTACTTCATAAAATATTTTTTCTTATTATCTTGATTGTCATTATTTTAAAATTAAAAAAAGAATGTCATTGAAACATTGGATTTTACTTGTTTCAATACTTTTGGTCACCACTTTCTACAGTATGTAGAGCATGTATCGGCACCTGAGTAAGTACATTTGCATCCAGTGTTACTATACATGTGTTTAAAATGAAACCCTAGAATCCCTTCACTAATCCGATATCTGCACTGGAACTGAACAAAATTTAGATGGAAAAAAGCTGGTGAACAGTTCGACACTGACAATAACAATGTTCCCAAGGCCTGTCCTGTAATAACCAATTTATCTTCAATGTCAAGTTTTCCTGCAGAACAGATGTTTGGGAACACCCTACCGCCCAGTCCGTCTGTATTATCGCTACACTCAATCACTCCGCCTTCCGCGTCTACACCGTGGACCAAATTGTAAGGACTGGAGTTGCTTGAGAGGCTGGTTACAAAGCATGTGCGCGCCTCTTTAGCGGTTTCCTGATTAATCCCATGCATGACAGTGATGTATCGTGTAGAGGTGCTCAAATCAGCTGCTGGGAAGAGAATTAGTCAGTTAGAGTTAGCCAGAGTTATAGAAGACATTGTGGTAGAGATGGATTCGGATACAGTAGATAAGAAAAGACACTCTGGCTTACTGAAGGTATCTAATGGTGATGTGCACTGCTTCACATCAGAAATTAGGTCATCGTGGTGAGGTACGGTAATTTATGTTATGATAATTCAAAGCGTTCTCACTCCCAATACATCAGATGTTGAAGCATGGCCAAAAGCTTTTAGTGGAGCCGTGTGCAATAGTTTTGATTCCCATTTGCAACATGGGACTGGAGTACTGGAGTACACATACTGCCTTTGGAATGATTTCTTATGACAATATGATTATTTAATTTTCAGCTAATTAAGACTGATTTGAACCAATATCAACATAAACAAAATCTACATTGCATGAACAGATGCTAATGCTACTGAACATGAGGACAGCGGAAAAATACCAAACATAACTAGACGTCGGATAAAATACACTGAGGTCCAAAAGTCTGAGACACTCATCTTTTCTCCAAGCTTAAAATTTAATACAATTCATTTGAAAATGAACAATTGAAAAACTATTTACTGTATATAAATAAACGTAAAATAAAAAATATCTTGTGTGTGAGATATTTCCCTTTATATATATATATATATATATATATATATATATATATAGCAGTATGTACTGGAGCTGACATGGACAACCCTGAGGAAAACCTCACGACCCATGATGTTTGATCAATGATGTGGGATACATTCTTTAATGAAAACAACTTTCAAATGGTAAAGATTTTTTGTGCTTTTGTAGAAAGTAGTTGTAAATGTTACAGTATAATGCCAGAAATTTGCTTCTGTTTAAAAATGATGCAGGATCTTGAATGAATATTAAATATTTAGGATTTTAACGTTTTTTTATTTTTTATTTTTTATCGTATTTATTTACTTTATCCCTAATTAACTGCAGATGTTATTTTAGCATAGTATACATATACAGTAAATTAATTTAACTTATTTCCAGTTTCATATGAAGTACTGTTAAAAAAAAAAATTTAACACCCCCCCCCCCCCCCCCCTAAAGATATCATTTAAAATTGGTTGTTTATGTAACAACCTCAGCAGTGACCTCATTCCCCCTCTTGTCTGTTCCGGCCACTCAGCATTCAGCATCAGCAGTATAATAATCACCGGCCAAATCATCTGCACCTGTTTCTGATTGTTTCCTGCTTTATGTTAAATGTTTGTTTGTTTTTTATGATCTATAGGTCATAACACAAAAACCTCGGAAACTGCTCAGGTATGGGAACTAGACTGAAATGAGAGACATAAAAGTCCTTCAGGAAGCCTGGAGAATGATTCCTCAAGGCTACAGTGAAATACAATAAAGTCTGTCTCTTTAGACACAAAATATTTTTTTTTAAAATGAGGGGGGCTCAAGAGTTTCGCAAGGTGCTGTGTATACTGTATATATGTGTATGTATGTATGTATACAATGTCAGTTTGGTCTCAGACTTTTGGATCCCACTCAACGTAGGTCCTAGCATTTATTTAGCTAATTAATTCCACTATAGGAGATTGTCACTGGGAGTATCTATGAAACTCATGCAAGTGTATTGATTGGCCAACATAGCTCTGGAAATGATGAACCTTTTTCTTATAAATATGATACATTCAATTCTATAGCATATGCAGATATGAATATGAGTATGATTATATTCTGACTAATTGTGAAGCATCTTGAATGTAAATGAAATATTTTTAACATTTTCTTTTTTATTTCTTTACTTTATCCTTAATTTATTTCCAGGTATTATTTGATTATAGTATACGTATGCATGTACATATATAGTAATTAATTTATGTTTTATTTACTTTGTACATTATATTACTGTCATAAGTTTTGATATGGAAATATGGAAATCAAACAAACATCAATCATATAAATAATGGTATGTTTATGTTAACCTTAATAAATAGAATAAACTACATTATATAGTGAATTTGTTTTAGTAAAATAGACTCTTTTTTAATCAGCATTTAAAGACATTTTGAATTATGTATGGTGTAGTGTGTACAGTATGTGACAAATAAAATTAGAATCTAGCAGTAAAGAACATCAAAATAAATAAATATATATATATATATATATCACAATATTCCTTTATTATGGCCTGGACTTTGTTCAATCATTCACCTTTTGAGCAGCAGACCTTTAGAGAACAAGGTTCATCCTTAAAGCCCGTACGCAAGAAGAAAATATACCCCATAGTTTTATGATAAAATGTATGCCCTGAAATTTGTTGCAATTTAGACAAAGTTAAAATAGACCTGGTTTTTCTGAAAACCCTTGTTCTATATTTATGCAGGTTGTTGCTCTTAAAGTTGCTGAAAATCAACAAAGCATTAATTAAATTATAAGGTGTTAATTAAAGCTTAAGAGCTAAAACTTGGTGTGCATGGTGCTTAGTGGTTAGCACTGTCACACTGCATGTCCAGGGTCCGGGATCGATTCCTGCCTCAGGGTGATGGAGTTTGTGTGCATGGAGTTTGCATGTTATCCCTGTGCCTGGTGGGCTTTCCCCGTGTGATCCAGTTTCCTCCCACACTCCAAAGACATAGAGATTGGACTAAATGGCATTCCCAAATTGTCTGTAGTATGTAAATGCATGGGTGAATATTGACCGCAGGTCCTACTGTGGTGGTAAATATGGGAATAAATACAATGGTCAGCATTGGCCTCTGTGGTCCTAGATGGATAGATAGCTAAAACTTACGTGCTCAAAAATGTAACTTATTTTGGTGTGTATATACTTTGTCATTAAACATTGGGTGTCTATTTACTTCTTGCACATCTATGTACATGTGCTTTCGGTGCTGGAGAGATGAAGCAAATGGGCTTTAAACAGGATTATCAAGTGCGTCAAATGAATCAAGCCAAAGGCGTCTTTCGGCACGGCACGCGTGCAGCAGTGATACAGGCTTCTGCTCATGTTTCAACATTTGTTGTGTTAGGAGTGAGAGAACTGGGTAAAGTCCTAAATCCAATTAAAGAAAACAGAAAAGTAAGGTATAGTGATGCTTGTTTGTTTAAATTGATGTTGATGCTGAATATTCAGCATAAAAATACAGATGCTTGTGCAGTTTTGTGGAATAAATCTGAACCTACTGTCATACATTTGAAGTAAAAAAAGAGAATATAGAAAGATAACTTGCTTTGATATTGAAAAAAAAAAAACAAGCCTGAATGTCAAGACTGAATCAAATAACTTGATAGAGAAAGTATATGTAACATACAGCATGTGACGTGATCGGAATAAAAAGACAAACAAGGAACAAGCCACTTAGCTACTGTACGAGTATATGGCTGAGGGGGTAAGGACACTTAACTCATTGCATGCATCATCGTCATCATCATTATCATCATCATCATTGCCATTAGACATGACGTTTTTGAGCAACGTTTGTGTTAAAAAAAAACAAAAAATGAATAAAAGCATCTTCTTTTCACAAATATAAATATATTTATGTACTGTATAATATATATACAACAGATTGCCACCATAAGGACCATTGGCTTTTGGGGAAATAGATTCAAGAGCAAATCAGTCACATCTTTGCTCTAAGTACAGACAGCTATTACTGATTAGTTGTGCTGAAGCACTGGGTAATGTTGGATAAATGTTGGATGTTGGTGTTTGTTTTTGCTTTTTTTTTTTTTTTTTGAATGGGAATAGGTTAAGCTGGTGGATCGGTGATGTGCCAGTCTGTCAGTCCCGTGGCCCGGGAGATTCTCCTCCCTCCTCCATCTCCCACTGGAAATTCTGCCCTGTCATTTGGTAGAACATGTTATTAAAGGGCTTGTAGAACTTGTGCAGTCTGCGGATGACGTCCGGTTCTATTTTGGGGTGTGTCCTGCCCTTGGATTTGCCAAGGCATCGTGGGGTGCTGCTGTCCTCAGGCTTCTTCAGGCAGGGGAAGCCTTTGGTTTTGTTGAAGTAGAAGTGCTTGTCGGTGACGATGCGCTTGAGCCCCAGGAAGTCCTGCACTTTGGTCATTTCGCCAGCTGGATCCGTGATGAGCCGTTCACCGCTCACGAAGTGCATCTGTGACAGTGGAAAGTACTGGAGCCAGTTTTCTAGATGGAGTGCGTAGATGCCGATACGCAGTGCGCTCCATGAGGCGTCAATGAGGCCTAGCGTCCGGTTCTTGAAAGCCAGGACCTCGAATGTCGGGATCTCGGGCCGTTTGGATAGCGTCTGTGTGTAGTCTGAAATGGCTCGTGTCACTGGGTTGCGCACCACTATGATCAGTTTGATGTCCTTCGCCATTGTGTGGATGCGCTTTGGAGCACTGTTCGTCACAAAGTAGCTGGGCGTTTTCTCCATCGTGATCTGCCCCTCCAGCGTCGAAGGCATTAAGTCCCTGAAATGCAAGCAGATGGAAAATTAGCAGAATAATATTCAATAGGGAAATAGTGTAAATGTGAACCACATGTCTGGAACACAAAAGAGCATGCAGTGGTAATAATGGAAAAGTATAATCAGCAAAAGGGACATCAGAAATGACAGAAAATGTACAGCTAATTACATTCAATCAAAAGGATGAAAATGAGACAGGGAGCAAGCATGCATGCGCACCACTTAATCGGAACGAGGAGCTGTTCTTGGTACTGAAACGGATAAAAGAGCTCACTGCGTAGCATTAATGTGTTCTCGCCCAAAAGGAATTGTGTGACTGAATCTTTCCCATGATCTCAGCAATCCTGTTTTGTCATTCAGACACACCCAAGTCTTCTGTGTCAAGTCTTCCGTCTCTCCTGTCCTCCTCTCTATGAGCGTAAGAGCGCTCCAGCGCAGGGGGAACGGTGATTAATTACGACGTTCTCTCGGATCATTTGTAGCAGAGGAGAAATGTCTCTGCCTACAGAGATTTATCGGAAGGGATAGTAGGGAGCAATTTGCCACTGCTGCAAATATTATGTTCAACTTTGTCCTCGGGACTTGGATGAAAGATGAATCAAATGCCTGAGCACGAGTCATTCACAAGCATTAAAACAGGAAAGAAGAAAACCCTGGTTTCTCTGTAAAGCCGTGGTTTTAATAAACAAGATGTAATTTAGGTTCCTGTGATGAGTTTAAAGATTGCGTTTAGAAAATTAGCACCGTTTCCTGCTGCATCGTTGTCAGGTTTTATTTTACCAATAACTCACTGAAATGAAGGCAGATTAAAGCCTTTTCTATGTCAACACACTGAGTGTGTAGTTATAGCAGTATAGCTGAGCATCTTTTGTGTCAGTTGGATCAAAATCAATATTTGACTTTAGGGTTTGGATATGCTTCTTATGTAACAATACCTACACTTTACTTGCGGCTGAGCAATATTGATTTTTATTTTATTTTTTTATCTCAATTTTCCATTTTAGAATATTACGATAATGATTTAACCATCAAGGAATGTTAAATGCTAAAAAGACAGAAAATTGATAATTTCCACCATTTTAGGTTTAAGGAAAGGATGGGAGGGTGTACAGTATAAGCATTAACTGTTTTGCAGATTTTCTGGCACAATGTACATAATAATAATAATAATAATAATAATAATAATAATAATAATAAAACAAGTATACCACCACATTTCAGTGTTTAACAAGAGATGAACAAAACAACAACAGCATTTTAATCACTGTATAATTATTATCCTAATTAACATTAATTAATGTGTTGGCCTTTTAATCTGATTCACCTAATTTTTTCTCTTCTGGTAAATTATTGGCCAAAATGTTTCAGTGACAACATATGTCTAATAAATATATAAATACATAAAAAAATAACCTGATGCTACAGAAATGTCTAATGATAACTAATTTAAACATACAGTACACTGACAGATTGTTCTTTAATTCATTTTCTTTTAATTAACGAACTCTAAATGTTCTCCACTGTACCGTGACAATAACTGAGAGCACATGAGATAGAGGATGTGGGTCACGCTTCCAGGAAGATGTCTCCTAATATGACCTTATTAAAAGAGTTAAATTATTGGCCTGCATCAAGCAAAGAAAACAACCAAAGAGAGTCAAAATGATTGGAATTGGGTTAAAAACTATTCAGTGCATTATTAAAATCTGGGAGGATAGTGCTGAACCATCAACTTCACAGAAGAAATGCGGTCAGAATAAAAAGTCTGCACAGGTATGATCAGAGATTATGTAAACACTGGGTGAAGTTGCATCATAACCAGATTGATCCTATTACAGAGTGATGGGCGTGTCAGGGTAAGAAGGGAAGCACATGAAGCGATGAATCCATCATGCATAGTGTCCAGTGTACAAGCCTCTGGAGACAGTGTTATGATCTGGGGTTGCTTCAGTCACTCAGGTCTAGACTCAGCAACGTTATGGGGCAATAAAATGAAGTCAGCTGACGACCTGAATGTACAGAATCACCAGATTATCACATCTGTGGAGTTTTTCTTCCCTGAAGGCGCAGGTGTATTTCAGGACTCAGAGTGTTTCTGGAAGCATGAGGAATCATTTTCACACATTAACTCTGAAATTAACACTGAAATTTTTCTGTGGCCTGTGATCAACAGGCATAATAATATCGTAATATTGAACAAATTTTAAAAGTTTTGCATTCTTGTTTCTTTCTATTACTCTACAGTAAGATCTTTACTTCCTTTCCCTTCATAAAACCTACAATTTACTGCATTAATATTTTTTTATCAAGCTTTGAATCAGGTTTAGATTGCGCCAAATGCTTAAAATATTGTAATAAATATAGATGTACATACTCGCTTAAACACTGAATGATTTTTTTGTTTTACTACTATTTATGTCTGTCATAGATTTTTGCATTCCAGCCTAATTTCCCCACCGACAGTAACATTCCCTAACATTCAAACTGCCATCAGCCTCATAAACAGCTGTCAGGAGTTTACAATCATGGTCTAACATTTTACTGTTGTTGCTGATTTTGAACACTCATTGGGGTATTTGCACACCCATTGCAGCCTTGCCCACTGATTACAGACTTTCTCACACACGTTGTGAAATTTTGCACAGTATTCCACTACACTGCGTAATCATTGCACGGTCACTGCAGACCTTGGGACATACAGTACTGTATATTTTTGGTTACATACTCTATTCTGCATACATGTGTATGTATAGTCTATTCATTTACAATATATATATTTTCATATGCTGCATTTAAAACTATTTTTTAACATATCTTCTTTTGTAACATATAGTTATTGTTGTTTTTTTTCTGCTTTTGAATTTTTTTTCCCCATCTATTTATACCTATATTTTTATTATTTTTGTTGCATTCATCGAGGACAGCAAAGGAAGAATTTTACTGAATGGAGGAAACATGTTTCTTTACTGTGCATATGACAATAAAATTGAGACTTTCTTGTTATTAGTATTAGAATTAGTCTAAAATTCATATTTATATTAAATCAGTATCTTGCTTGTATAGGTTGAATTTTTTTATTTTGATAGTTTCTTGTATAAAGCCAAATAGATGCACATTTTAATATAGACCCCTAAATGGAGCACATTAAATGGTGAAAATCACACACACACACACAGACACATGGACACTCATAAAAGGGAAAGAGAGAGAACCCTCCTGGCCTCTCAGCACATACAGACACTCACTTACAAGTGGCTTTATAATTTCATTTCTGCGCCAGTCTTGCACTCTTGGTGGGTTATTTCCCAATGGATTATTTCTGGCTGTACATGCTATTGAGCTACGGCCGTTCGGGATCTAACGGGATATAAAACATATCTCTAGCTAGCGTGGCACCTACTGTAGGAGCGGTATTCGTTTCTATTATGCACTACCGGTAACCCCGTCTTTCTCAGGACGCTTACATCTTTCTTCTTTCAAGGTCTTCACGAGTTGACTATTAAAAGTCAAGCACAAACGGATGTACTCACTAGTGAGAGGGAAATATCAATGCTTAATAAAAAAAAAAAAAAAAAATCAGCTCTGATAAATCACCTGTAAAGGGCTTGGAAAGCCACACCCAGCTACACCGCAGGCCCAGGTTGTCTTAATATTGCAGTCATGCTTCTGTGGATACAAGAGGCAGGGCATGCGACTTCTGCTCAAGGTAACCCTTTTCATTTAAGACAAGCCCATTATCAGCCTTTTGTCCTCATCAAGCCTCGGCGCAACTCATTATACGTGTAATTGCGGAAATATGGAGATTACGGAGGCCCGATACCTTCATTTGCGATCGAGGTCGAACTCATTTGGATCGGGAGAGAATCAGTCATGGATGATGTACATTGGAAATGTCAAGCAGGACGGGGAGGTGGAACAGCAAACACAATGCTGATAAACAAGCTGATTTACCTACGCCTCTCCCGGGCCGCGCACTCAGCCAGAACCGAAAGAAATGGTTAACCCTGAAACGCGTTAAAGCACCCAGGCGTGGGGCGTTCAGGTGGGCAGATAAATAAATAAAGCGTGCAGCGACAGTGGAAAAGGCACTTCTCACCATCTGCTGTTTACCTACTCAGACAAATCGCATAACATCCTGTGGCCTTTTGTTCTATAGACCTTTCCGTGCTTGTATAACACCTGGATATGACACTCAAGCACAATAAACGATTGTGTTTCGCGTGGCCCGGCGTGTTACACAACACTTATTTTTAGCCCTAATAACAAACATGGGCACAGAGAGCAACTGTCACGTAAAAAGTCATATTTCAGTTGTGGTAAAAGCCTAAATTAGCGAGCTCCTGAGGAAAGTTTTAGATGTACTCACTATATTGCTATAAAACTAGTAGTGCAGCTATGCAAAAGACTTTTAATCATCTGCAGTTGCTTTAGAAGGACATTCAAAAATGGCTTTTTTCTTAGTGCTTTGAAGTTAAAAGCAATTTAATGGCCACTCACAGCAAGCTACGAACAGAACGCCGAAAGATCTTCAGAATCACTTTACTCTGCTTTATTCGTTTCTCTGAAGAAACCCATTCCGTACTTACCACGGAGAGCCGATTATTGAAATCTGGCGAAACATGTACCTTCAGATCCAGCGAACACAAAGCTAAATACGTAGAGCAGACAGTCATTTGCTGTACAGACATGGTGATTAAAATGCAATTTCTAGGTGATGACATGAAAAAGGACGAGAGACTTTTTATTAACCAGTAAATGTAGCTTTTGTTTAAAACGCTTAATGGACACAAATGGCGTTTCACAGGCCAGATTCGGGTATGAGGGGTGTTCAAGTCAAAGAGGGACTTTTGATAACGGTGCAGAATAACAGAAAACAGTTATGATAGTAAAACCCGCCTTTATTACTTTATGTACGTAATCCCCTGATACACTAATGCTAATAACTAATTATCCTACTAATTATCCCTGTGTTTCACTAGGGCTCCCAGTAGAAAGTTTGAAAAAGCATTCAATGACGTTTGATGACCGTTGAGATGACGTCTCTCCAACACGTCCCATTTATGGTTGAAAAATAGTTCCAAAATAAAAGTTGACCAGATGTGTTCGACATTATCTGATTCACAACATCTGTCATAAACGGTCATCAATCGTCCAAATTTTTGCTCGGATGCTATATATTGAACAACACTTAGCTAAAAGTCAGAGTAACAGCTATACATGCAACCCAAGCCAATTGTAGACATGTACAATGTATCTGAATGCATTTTTACGAAATGTTCAGCATCACATATTTCTACCAATTAATGCCGTCCTAAAGCGACTGGTTTTGGCCAGAGACACGGCATCACCATTGGACCAATGCTTGCCGTCTCCATTAGGCTGTATTCATCAAATTTCCATTTCCTAGCTTGAATTTCAATAAATTCAATTCAAGTTTATTTATTTAGCACTTTATCCACAATGCACAATAGGCAGGGAAAAACTTCCTGAAGAGGGAACCTTAAAAGGAACCAATTGGTCTCCAAAGGGAACCCATCCTCATTTGGGTGATCATAGATAGCGTGACTGTTAATAAACCCATTCTGTAAGTGCGCGCACTGAGGTCAAAAGTGCTACTGTATAACAGGAAATGCATTTAGTTAACATGACTTCCACTTTGTCAAGGTCACCAACTGAACCCAAAAGGAGGCGTACTTGGGTGCCAATTTCTGGCTTGTCTCCCTGAGCGAATTCATTACCATGGTAATGTTAACAGCATCATCAGGAAACTTAGCACAAAATACTTGAAACCAAAACAGACATGGTGGCTACTGTAAGTTGTTAGCACTGTCGCCTTGCACCTCCAGGGTCCAGGTACGATTTGGTGGGTTTCCTTCAACAGTCCAAAGACATGCTGATTAGGCTGATTGGAGTTCCCAAATTGCCCGTAGTGAGTAAGTGGAACATCATATCAAAGTCTGCCAAGAATTCCTTCATGTCGAGGATCATTATTGGGGACAAAACATGGGTGTACGGGAACAACACTGAGATGAAGCAGCAGTCTTCACAGTGGAAGAGCCCATCATCTCCACGACCAAAAAAAGGCGAGACAGGTCCGCAGCTAGGCGCCTCGTCTTTTTTTAGATTTGCGGCATTGTGTATGGAGAATACACAAGAATACAGAACGTCTACTGCCAGGTTATAGGGAGGATGTATGGTGAACGCGACCAGATCTGTAATGTGCAAATCTTGAAAGTTTTTGATACCCCCTCCTATTAAACTCATTTTTGTGAATATATATAAAAGGACAATGGAAGACAGTGACAGATGCTATGTTTATGAGAGGATTATAATATACATACTGTGTAATATATGTACTTTATAGAGTTTACTGGACGAAAAGCATCGAGAATCACTGAATATTTGCTGCCTGCGCAGACACAATCCTTACATGCACTGGCTGGAAGCACTTATTTTTTATAATGCTGTAAAACTATGACAAATATTTCTTTTTGACACATGACATGGAATAAGAACCTGTCATACAGTGAGAATGGCCTCAGCTGGAGGGAAGTGCTAAAGGGATTGTGAATATGGTTATATGGACAGAGAGAGAGAGAGGGAGAGAGAGAGTGTAGTTAAAACGCCACCACTTTCTCGCAGCAGCAGCTAAGCCCATTATGTTGCAGCTGAACTGTTTGCTTCAGAAGGACGGTTAAGAAAAGGAACTGACAGCTGGTCCTGATCAAACCCCCCTTTTCTCCGCTCCTCTCCTGCGATCCCCCAGAAGACCGTTCAACTTCCAACAGTGCAGCAGCCTGACACTTTTTCCAACACCACCATCAGGCTGCAGCGCTCAAATTAAATATTTATTTGCCTCTTGGACGTGGAAGATGATGAAACGAAACTTGCGAGGGAGAAACTTTATGGATCTTTGGAAGATCACCATAAACCTGATTATTGCTCTATGAAACCACCGTCTATATCACCTTGTAAATTAGCTTGTTTTTCTTTCCCAGCAATGTTAAAAAAACAATAAAAAAAAAAACAATGAGGACACAGGAACGGAGATGTACAGTACCTCTGGCTACGGTGCAGCAGAACCGAGAAAAACAAGGAGAAATCTCGCTCGTTTTATCACTTGTGCAGACCGGACAACAGATAACACCCACTCATTTGAATATTTATACATTTACTTTGCAGTGTTTCACCCTCATGTTGTTTACATCCCCCTGGATGAGCTGCTGAGAGTGCTTGAGGCTACACACATACAATTTGCTCACAACAGCCCTTGATAGTCTATGATTACACACACACACACAAATAGATGTGTGGTGTGGAACTGCAGAGTGCAGCAACAAAGTGATCAGTTTGTGTTTTCAATGTCACTGGTGTGAATTTATTGGCATTGCAAAATGGAAGGAAAAAAAACAAACAAACCTATAACTGGCAGTCACACCTGCGTACATCTGAGGCTAAGGCTATACGATTTATACCCAGAAAATTGTGCACACCTGGTTCACTTAAGCAGAACTGATTAATTTGACATATTAGATGTGATAGGTTTGATAGCATGGTTGGGGGTAGGGGGGTGGGTGGGTAAATAACATGAACGAGTGCTCATCCCGCTGCTCGGGGAAGAAGGGCTGACTGGTGGCCGTGCACATTAACTCTCTCCGACTTCTTTATGCGGGCCTTGGCATGAGTAACAGCCACGAAGGGCATCTATTAGCACAGAAGAAAGTGTGTAGGCACAGGCGCTAAATCCTGCTCAATCAGAGAGCATATGGCATGCATCGCCATAAAAACGCCTCGACAGACCGGCATCAAACACGATGCATCGGATACAACAGTGCATGAAACATGAGACAGATCCATAGAGTAACAACATATTATTTACAGTATCGACTAATTATGCCTGTAAATCAAGCGTGGCGTGTTCATCGAGTCTGCACCGTGCGCGCATTTTATTCCGAGCAAAACTTTTATATCCTGCAATACAGTGAAACATTGGTGTTTCGCAATCGAGCAAAGTAACGACACGCGAGGTGTCCCAAAAGTGCTCCGTTACCACAGGATAATATCATCCTGCCACTTTTCATGCGCGGGCTGATGAGCCGAGGTCCTCTGGAGCCCCACAATGCTTTTAGACCCACATCAGGTGCGCTCGGCCCTGAGACTCGCTTAAGTCAGCACCGTCAGACCCCATAGTCGATGGCACTTTCTTATACAGTAATTGCTTGGTGCAAAACTAGCTTTCGGGTCAGGCCCAGGTTTCCTTTACTCTGTGCCTTTAATAGTGAAAGAAGTACAGTATAAACATCAACATGAGTAAGGAACGTGGATCACCTCTGCATCTGTGTAGCAGTCAGATTCAATAGGTACAATCCCTTTCTTGATTAATGTCTCGCTGACAGATTTACATCAGATCTGAAGCTGAATTTAATCAGTTTGACCGCAAAATGAGATATCTCCATATATATATACAGTACAGACCAAAAGTTTGGACACACCTTCTCATCTATCTGTCAACAAGTGCTAAACACCTCTGGGAACTCCTTCAAGACTGTTGGAAACCATTTCAGGTGACTACCTCTTGAAGCTCA
>JAQMYK010000023.1:36566826-36579440 GCA_030014345.1 Clarias buthupogon
GTGTGTGTGTGTGTGTGTGTGTGTGTGTGTGTGTGTGTGTGTGTGTGTGTGTGTGTGTGTGTGTGTGTGTGTAGGCTAATCTTGATTTCATTTGTATTAAAGATTTATATAAATATATAATGTGATGTTAAATATTATAATATAATAAGAATAAAACTAATTTATCACATAAAAGGGTTTAATACTTGAAATGTGAGAAAGCTTCATTAATAAGCAAATCAACAGTAAGCACAAACAATATGATCATTGTATTTCAACACCATCCAAGAGCCATCATTCATAATTCCATATAATCCTAAAACAACGTTATTGTCGTAACTGGGAAAGAAAAATAATAATAACGTAAAAGGTTAAACAAAAAAGCTACTTGAGTTGTAAACCTGAGCAGTGCAGTGGTTTAGTAGCTTCAGGACCTCTTGACTGCTGTAGCAGAAAGCTGGTGAGAGTCGCAGTGAGCCAGCGAGCAACATAATAAGCGTTTAAGGCTTGCAGCAAAACCTGATGAAGTCGCTGTTTATTAGCAGGCAGAAGATTAAGTCCATCCCTGACGGGATAATTCAACAAATCCCACAAGCGGAGAGGGAGAGCAGATATCGAACGGTCATCTGTCCTGGCAGCCAACCGTGCGTGTGTTACTCCAGAGTGTTTGACAAGCCTGAGCTCAGAGTGTACTGTACTTTACTCCACTGTACAGTGTGTTACTTTACAAGTAAGTTCTGCTTTTCCGCTTGTGTGCCACGTACTGTAGTGCTCTACAGAGCTGAAAAAGAACTGTCAGCCTGTTTACATCTGCTAGATACTTCCTGCCAATTACTGCATGCTACCTCCGAAATCTTTAACTTAATTTACCTGCCATATTGCGACATGGAAGTGTCCCAAGTTTGTGCAATAAGTAGAGAACAGGTGCCATGTTGTTTCCTGCCTGGAGAACCAATTTGCCTTCTTTGTCTGGATTATGTTACAGTCTTGCAGTCCAAATTATAAATGGCAGATGTGATAGGACCATTAGTTCTGTCTCACATACTGGTCATTGCATCAAATGATAAACAAAAAAAAAAGGAAAGAAAAAAAGAATAAATCAAGTGTTATATTCTTTTTTATTATTTAGGGCTGTAAAAAGCACTTAAGTCACTGAAAAAAACAAGTGTAGTTCCAATTTGAGCGGTACATACATCCACTGAATGTTCCTACACTCCTACCTCTGGGTGCTTTCTTGTCAAACTTCAGCACTATATCTTCCCTAGCACCATGCAGTGCCAGCGCAATAAAATGAGAGAAGGGATGGGGAAAAAAAGTATCATTCTTTATCTTTGGAGAGAGCGACACAGAGCATGCCGACTGTGAAATGGCTGTCCCAAGTCATTGAACAGTTCACTGGCTCACAGTGAGGAGATGGATCTAGATATACAGTGTAATACTGGATGGATCTCAAAACAGCCCTCAGATGGCCTTGGGCCAATGAGCAGTTTGTTTAAGCACAGCCAGTAAATCAGTGTACACATCTTTAATCTCTGGAGAAGAGGTACTCTGCTAACAGCGTGCCAATCTGCCATAAACACCTGGCACAAAAAAAAAGAGGGCTAATGGTTTAAAGATATACGGATTAACTTTGCATAATGTTTACTGGAGAAGGGGGATCTTAAAACTACAGAACCCTGGAGTGGTCACATCAAATGTTTCTCTTAATTCGTTTGCTTGTTTAACTAAAGCTCATGCACAAAATTAACAAAACAAGTGAACGAATTAGAGAATATATAGTATGATGTGATAATTTTCCCAGTTAATTGTGTTTCTTTTTATTAGAGCGTGTGCACAATTTAGTCAAATGAATGAATAGATTAGAAGACTTTATCTAGTCCTTTCATTTATTTCACTGAAGCGTTCATGCACTTTTTTAAAAAGAACAAACAAAATAGAAAAAAAATATGAACTAACCATTTTCCTAGTTCCCTTGCAAGTTTAACTATCTTTAGTTAACAATGTATTAAAATGAGCGAACAAATTAGCAAAACATTTTTTTTTATAGATTTTTAAATTTTTTTGTTCATTTTACAAAATGAGCAATCACATTAGAAATAAAAGAATATGACAAGGCCATTTTCCTGGTTAATTTATTCACTCTACTAAAGCCATAATAATCTTTAAATAAAAAGATAGAATAATAAAAAAAAAAACTGAGTGGACCATTTTCCTAGTTTGTTATCTTTGTTGACTAAAGCATGTGTGAATTTAAATAAATTCAATGAAGAAATATAATGTTATTTTTTAAGTTCATTTTACCAAGAAGCTGGGATATAACACAATTTCACTGTGTAGTAATGTATGTGTGACCAATAAAGGCTGAACCGAGGATGAACTGAACTAGTTTATTGCTTTGTTTTACTAAGGTGTGTGTACAATAACAATATTTTTTACATTTTAAATAAAAACAATTGAACAGCTTTTCTAGTTCTTTTGCTCATTTTACTGAAGGATGAACACAATTTTGTTAAGAAGAAGGGACAAACCAGAATATATATAACAGTAAATAAATCTGCACATTTTCTGCACATAAATTGCACATTTTTCTCATTCATTTGTTTGTTTTGCTAAAACTCTAATACTCTTTAAGTTAAAGTATTATGAAACAAATTTTGAAAAAAAAAGATCAGAACATTTTTCTAGCTTTTTTTTCTAGCTGACTCAATTTAATAAATAGGACAAGTTCATGTTTTACAATTATGTGTTAATTTTTTTTCATTCATTTTCTTGATTTATTAAAGCATTTGCAAAATGTAATAAAACAAATGTACATAATAAAGTTTTAAAAAAAAAATTAATAAATAAATAAATATGATGAGACTGTTTTTCCAGATCTTACACTTATGTTACTGAAGCATGCACAAACTTTTATTAAAAAGAGCAAACTATATATAAGGGACTATTTTGCTAGTTTGCTTTCTAGTTTTACTAAAGTCTACACACAGTGTATTAAAACAAGAAAACAAATTAGGGAAAAAAAAACATATTATGTGCTGTTTTTTCAATTATATTAATTTGATATTTGGTGTTAAAGCATGCACACAACTTCATTAAAAAAACAAATTACAAAATAAAAAATGGTGGGGCCTTTCCTTAATGGAACAAAATGATACCACAAATTATGATTATAATTTATATAATATACTGTATATTAATAATTTAAATTATATTATGATTATGATTATTATTATTATTATTATTATTATTATTATTAAAGCTGCACACATTTTCATCGAAGCAATTTAATTGGAAAAAAAAAATTCTGTATTCATTTTTCCTGTCTGCAGTCCCCCAGTTTAACTAAAGTGTACACAAAATTAACTAAACTTTTAGGTAAACAAGCGGATGAAAAGAAAAGGATTTTTAAAAAAAGTATGCTGTGCCTTCTTGAACTTCACTATTAACACACTTCTTTACTAAGTGTGTTTAGACCATCAATACAATTTTCTACACCAGGACGCTTTACACAATGTGACAAATTCACTGCATTGATGTAACCTAGTATAGAAACTGCAATAAAACACACATTTGTGATCATTATTGAAGAGAAGATGAACACAGAGGAGCTTGAAGTTGGCTTAATGTATAGGAACTGAACAAGAGTTCAAACATCACACAGCATCCTATAACTGCAAATAAGACACGTCTGAGGGCACTGATGGAATGTCCTGTCCTTCAGGCTCGGGCTTCACTTCCAGCCTTGATAAAAAGACAGATGTAGGTATTTGAACAGAGAGGGGAGGGATGAAAAACTTTATCACCTCACACATGAAGCAGGGACTTGAACACTGAAGAACATAAGGAACGATCAGCGCAGCAAAGAATTTGTCCAGTTATTTTTATTTTCTCTTTGTAAAAGTTTTTAGTTTCCCCTATCACTCTAACGTGATAATCATCTTAACTGCAACTCAAGGGAAGGCATGCACAATTAATTCATATATTTATAAATAGCCAATATAAGTTTGACCTCTTAAATTTCTCTCAAATTACTTAGTCTTTCTTATGGATTGATGATTGTTAACTTTTATTACATTTTCTGCCACAATGCCATTAAATTCTTAGTCCTGACTCTTCAAATGATAGATAAATAAACAGATGAATCTTCACTTGTTCTACTACATCACTGTTTCTATAGTAACAAATCACTGACAAATCTTTGAAAAAAATAGCAAAATAGCATTTTTGAAAGAGCCTGTAAACCTGTTAACCTGTTCCTTATAAGATACTGAAAACTTTGCATGAGAAGCTGCATATTGTATATAAGTAAATTTTAATATAAATAAATATAAATAATTTAAAATAATTAGAATATATATATATATATATAAAGCATAAACTGCAAGCATAAAAATGTATACTAAATTATACTAAAAATATGAATAAACTATTTTCAACAATGGCCAAAATTTAAAAGTGGATTCCACAAAACGGATCCCAGAGTTAAAAAATATAGGCAAATTACATGTGTAGTGTTGACGTGAACACACCTGGAACACTCGTAAAAACTTCATCTCATTAATCCAAACCCACGAACTAAACTACTTAATATCATGCACTAATAGATACTAAATCCACAGCTAAATCCCACCCTGTGCACTCAGCTACTAAAGACAGTAGTACACTTTAATAGATAATATAGTGGCATATAGCACTCGCCTTGGACCTCCAGGTCCTGGGTTCAATTCCCGTCTTGGGGTCTGTGTGCATGGAGTTTGCATTTTCTCCCTGTGCATGTAGTAGGTACTACATAAAGAAATAATGTAAGTTCTTAGATAGCTTGTCATGGTTTGGTGAGGAGTTTCAGTAAAAGGCATAAGAATGTAAAAGGCAATTTGTAGGCGATTTTCACTCAAGTAAGGCCACAGAGCTGAGCATCCAAGAACCATTGAGAATTTCAGTTTGGGATAATTCTGTGTATCGTACAAAATGTTCGGGTGTGGGGGGGCGGGGGCTAAAGAGCACAAGAAATCAGGATCAATGATTCATGTTAAATAATGGTCTTGAGTCATTCGGAGGTGATTTACATTTACATAAAAACCCCTGAAGGATCACCTGCTATTTTTCAGCAAAAGCTTATTATTGAGAGGAAGTAGTCACCAATTATTAAATTCTGTGTTACAGGTCACAGGCACCTTTTAAATGTTGAAATGAAAAATGTTTGCATTAAGTTTAGTGATTCTTTGACTGAGAAACTACGGGGAGAGAAAATCTAAGATATGTTTGCCTGTTTTTTTAGTTAAATATCATATCTGATAATGTAACAACACCCAGTCAATTAATGTGTTTTCTTACTGTTGTCAAACACACCTGCTGTACTTGAGATACATTTTGTGTTGATAGGACAAAGTAATCTAATTGATTGTCTTTAAATGCACATCATTCCAATTAAATACTAATTCTTTTCCTTTATTTATACTTTATTCTTTTTTTATTGACAATTTTTGGTAAGAAGTGGAAAATTGTGGGTTCCTTTTGTTTTGTTTTGTTTTTTTCTACATTGGACAGCAGCACCCTAAGCCCGATCACGTTCCATTAGATAAAAAGTGATATGAAATGATAATAGACACTAATGTGTTCCTTTTTAAAAACAAACAAACAAATATAATTGTATAATTTTAAACAAACTTGCATTCAAGCCGTACAATAGAGTAATGAATATGCGAGCCTAGAAACAATAGCAAGAGCATAATCCCACAACTGTAGCATTAAAGCTGGCAGGCCACGTAATCAGCATTGTGCTGGTTTAACATATTTCGCCTATAGGAACATCTTGTAATTATAAGTAACTTGTACAACAGTACAATGAGCACATGCTACAGTTTGTGCTTGATCTGGAAGGTAACTGGGGACTCGACTCCTGTTCACAGAGTCCCAAAGGATGGCAGTGTGCCTGAAGAACATAATGAACACATTTTAGACTGTTTTCTCCACATGGAGATTTTATTATCCAGAGCTGGAATGCTCCAGTTAGCCGACACTTTACTTTCAGCCAAAACATGGTATTGGTGCTAAAAAGTGTCTCACCTGGGTGAAAAAGTGAATTTTCAAATAGGATCATATAACTCTATTTTTCATAATGCTTAATGAATTTTATCTACTGTACTGATCCATTCTTTGTTTTGCATAAATATGCATACAGATTTATATTTTTATCAGATAAAAAGAAACAAATTTGCTAAATACATTTAATGTAGCGTCTGTAGCTTTTTTTTTTCATTAAAATTTTTCAATGATCTTAACTGTCAATCAGATTAAACTTGGTCAATTTAGATTTCACATGAAAAATTATTCTAAAATGCATAATATTTGGGGCCTCCGAGTGGCGAAGTGGTAAAGTGCTCGCCCTATCATCGCTGGTTCGAACCCCGGGTGATGCTGTTACCTCTCACAGCCGGAAGCCTAGAGAGAGAGCTGATTGGCCGAGCTCTCTCAGGGGGGAGGGATGAGAGGTACTTGCGCTCCCACATTAATCTACAGCCAATCAGGGGCGTCAGTGAGCTCCCGCACGTGGAAGGAACGGCTAGCGCTTTCCTCCGAGTGTGTTACTCCGCCCCTAATGGTGCGTGAGCAAGCAGTTCGAAAAGATGCGGTTGGCTGACGTCACGCGGTTCGGAGGAAACACGTGATAGTCTTCGGCCCTCCAGACTGAATGGTAGTAGTAGCCTTAATGTGGGAGCCCCCTAGTGACGGGGAGGAATTGGCCACAACTAAATTAGGGGAATTAATATTTAAGATAATGCAACATAAATTTGACATGGTTACGGGCACTACAGTTCATAGCAACAACTTTTACAGGTCATGTGCTTTTAAAATCTTACACATTAGTATCAATACTCATCAAGAAATATGAATAATTTGAATCCTTTTAAATGATTGTTGTTTCAAGCAAAACAGTATAAGGCTGAAAAATGGCCATTTTTGGGGGTACATGTAAAATCATCTCTCCAAAATGAATGAAGTTAGCAACTTGAAATTTCTAAGAAAGCAAGATACATAAAAAAAAATCTGCATCGATACTGTGTTTTGGCCATTTCTTTTAGTTAGTTAGCTAGTAATGTAAAAAGAGTAATAGTCCATTAGCAGCAACAGTGTTTCTCGACCCCACTGTGTGTATGTGTGTGTGTGTGTGTGACAGAGAGATTGAGAGAGAGTGTATATGTCCTCTCACTTCCTTGATGGATTCAGAATCTATTTTTTTTTGTCATGGTTTCCATTTCATAATGTATTATTGCTCTTGATAAAATGTTCATTATGTAACAGATGACACTTTGGGGTGGGAGAGAGCGCACACTGAAGAGTTTAAAGCAGGGATCTTCAACGCCAGTCCTGGAGTGTCAGTGTCTAGCACAGATTGATGATTTTTCTGCTCAAATGCAACTGATTCAACTAACCTGTTAATTGCCAGGTTCACTGGGTGTGTTTATGTGTTGGTAATTTAAAAACTGTACTGGACACTGATTTGACCAGCCCTGGTTTAAAAGTGCAAATATACAAGAAATCGAGTAGACAGTTTGAGTTGTGATAAAGAATATTGTTAATATCCACTATTTTGCATTGATTTATTTACATTCATTGTTAACATTCTTAGGTGTAGCCAGATGAAGAATTGATACTGATAATATAATGTGGAACTGTGGAAAAGACAACTAATTGACTACTTTTTAAAACAAATATTGTTTGAGTAGTAAAATTAAGTAATAGTATATCCCATAGCATGAACATATGGGATATACTATATATACATAGCATGTTAATACAGCTGTGCATGTGCACAGACAGCTGGGAGCACAAAATGTGCAAGATCATTAAAAGATTTTAATTAAAAAAGGCAGAAGTAGAAGATATTTTCACTTCTCTGCCAAATATATATATATATATATATCCCACCCCCTCCCCAATTTTGGTTTTAGACTCAATTTGATTGAACAGGACTAAAGTTTACTGTCTAATTTGTATCAAGCACCTTCATTTATTAAACATTTTAAAATATGAACAAGCTACCAGAATGATTTAATAAACACAGATCTGCTGTTGACTGTTAAATGTCATGTCTAGTACAAAGCAATGAGTTTTTGTGTGTTACACTCCAGTGGGGGTATTTCACCATATTTCCATAAATTTCAAAAGAAGAAGAAATTATACTCTAGCAAAATGCAAGTATGTAAGGGGGAAAAAAGCGGTTTCTGATTGCTATAAAAGATGTGGTGTATTTTTAAGGAATTCATCATTTTAGACCACAAAATTTACCAAAATAATTATTCACCAACAAAAGTCCAATTAAACCTCACATCAGTTTACACAATCATTTCTTTTATCATAATTCAATGATTAGTTCTGTTTTCTTAAATACACATTTGGGTTGCTTTCTTTATTTTTTCTTCATTATTATTTTTTATTATTATTCTCTAATTAATGCTAATAATGTAAAAAATAAAAAATAAAAAAAAAAACTAGTTTTTAATGATTTTTACATGTTGAATGTACAAATCTGATGTAAATTGGATCTGAGTCACCATCATACTGTATGTGGCCCTTGATCAGACATGTGGTCATGAAACTTGAAGAAGGGTCAGATCGGAATTCATGTGACTTTTTGCCTTTGCAGGTGTACATCACTGACGTCACCACTCAGCAGCGGCAGCTGCTATAACAGCTAAAGCGAGGCGTCTTGCTTTCTTCCTTCTTCTGGACCTCAACACACGCAGCCGACTAACTGCTTTCCCTCCTTCAAAGCAAAATCTCAAGCATATCTTTTGCTATAATCACATCCATCCTTTGACATGAGTGCGTGTTCGCAAAAATATGATGTGTTTTAATCCACATAATGTGAGCAAAGACATATCGATGTGTCCACATTAGAGTCATGACATAAAAGTCCCTTGTAATTAACCGCCATGTGAACTGTCATGATATGCAAATCTGATCTGACCAAGAAATCTGAATCATGTAATGTGAATATAGCCCAAAGCTCTTCTACAGTATAAGTCACTCTAGAATGACGTCTCTGAATGTAATCAAAATACAGTACGCAGTTAAGTAAGTCTGTAATGTGTAAATTTGCACACGTTCACATTATTTAAATAATTTTTTTTTTTTTTTAAATCCAGGATTTTCATACACTCCTGGTGTCTTTTGGAAAAAAGACATTCTTGTGACGAATAAATCTGTTCGTATTCAGCTTGGTAAACAACAGCCATCATATGTACAGTACTAATCAAAAATTTAGCCACAACTTAGAATTGCATGGTTTGACTGGTACTGTGTATACAGTATAGAAGTATGATACAGTATAATTTTTATATCATCATTACATATCACGTTTTACTACATTATGATTATTAGCATGCTATTACTAATATTATTATTAAACGAGAGCAACACTGCACTGATAGTATTCTCACATGGATTATAAATGTGTCCTCACCTCCAACACCAGGTGAGCATTTTTGTAATTTATTTTTCTGACTTTTATTACTATGCAGTCTTTTAAGTGCTAAAGATTTTCAGTTTCATTTTCATTGCACCATTTGGGTAGTAATATGTGGTTCTCACTATACTTCTGTAAGTCAGGTTTAACACCCGACCCTTCCACAATGTCATCATAACCCACTTAAGGAAATTCTTAGAACAAATTCTGTAAAGTGCTACCATGAAATCAACCTAAACAGCTGAATCAGGGGAGGAAATTCATATTAATCTCTAGTACTGAAAGAGATTTTTTTTTTCTTCTGGTCATTTTGGATTACATAAATGAGTACAAGCCTAATAAAAGCTTTCTTTTATTGTAATTTGTGAAACCGAGAAATTAATTGCCTGCAGCATGGTGACTTCCACCTCTAGGGTTTGGGTTTGATTCCCGCCTCGGGTCTGTGTGCATGGAGTTTGCATGTTCTCCCCGGCTTGGTGTGTTTCCTCTGTGTACTCCAGTTTCCTCCCTCAATCCAAAGACATGCAGATTAGGCTAAAGGATGTTCCCACATTGCCTGTAGTGTGTGTGCCCTGCAATGGATCTGCACCCTGTCCAGGGTGTACCCTGCCTTGTGTCCCCATGACCCTGTCTACAGGATAAAGCTGTATGTCTTTTTCTGTCTCTTTCCTAAAAAAAAAATCAGTCCATTTCTTTTGCGGATAAATGTACAAATATACCATCCAGACAGGTGCTTTTTTTCATGGCTGCTCACATAAGATAAACGATTCTCAGGCATTCTGGAAATTATAAGATTAAGGTGGGTCAATGGGATATCTCCTTTCCGCAGCACCTCAGAGCTGCAAATAACCTGTGTCATCGGACTAAAGGGAGGAGTGCTCTTCATCGTCTTCTTTAATCACTGCTATAAACCTGAGAAGCAGACAGGCTCAAATGGATCAAATCCACCCAATGGGTGCCTCAGAATGCACACGAGAGCTCACGCAAATCTTTAGAGCTGATTATTTGGGAGGATCGTTTATGACTCTGCTTTACTTCAGACAGAAGGTACTATGCGTTCCAATAGGTGCTTTATATCACAGCCAAAACACTTCTCAAATACAAACGAGTCTCAGACAGGTCTCAGGAAACTCTCGTTCTTGACTGGGAATCTGGAAGGTCACCCGGAGGTCAGGATGTGAAATCCAAGCTCATAAAGTGCTTGTGATTTATTAAGTTCCTCCGTCTGGTTTAATGAACTAAGACTAATTAATGCAATTTCCCTTTCCAGGCTTTGAATACTGAATATCGAGTGAGTAGAACATAGTTCATTTAAAAAAAATCATTCGCATCTGAACAATCGCTATATCATCCACATTAAAACCGTCTGAACAATCGCTACTCATCCACATTAAAAACGATGAAGGAATGAGTTTAACACAACAAAGGGCATAAACGAACATGATGGTAGAGAGTCCAAAGGATGAAAAAAACTAAATGCGGGGTTGAAGGGGGGACTGATTGATTTGACATTGATTAGACTTAAAGCGACTCGAATGTGCCTTTGAGCGGGATTATCCAAAGCCTGGTCTGTGAGATTAATCTCACTCAGAACTCAAGCTTTAGTGTAAGATCGTCACAGCTCCTCTGTCATCACTGTCAGGTATAAAGGAAAAGCAGAGACATGCTCTTGAACCTGGCAGTATAAGTGCTCTGTGGTGAAGCTCTAACTATTTCAAATCAGCTCTTTTGCTTTTATTAAACAGAACGGCTTGTAAGAGAGTAAGGAGGAAAGTTTCCGCAGTGCCTTTCAGACAGCTGGTAGGTGTTAATAGTTACAGTGGGTAAGGAGTTTCTTCGCCTTATCTCAATTGAGCATCATTTAATTGCCACAGCATACCTAAGTATTGTACTGACCATGTCCATCCCTTTATGACCACATGATAATACGACATGTCACAAAGCTAAAATAACCTCAAATTGGTTTCATGAATGTGACAATGAGTTCACGGTACTCTAATGGCCCCCACAGTCACCAGACCATGATCCAATAGAGCACCACTGGGATGTTGTGGAACAAGAGATTTTCATCATGGATGTGCAGCAACTTTGTTATTGTGTCATGTCAATATGGACCAAAACATCTAAGGAGATCTCGAAGGAGTTTCCAGCACCCTGTTGCCTTTTGCCTTCAGACCTTCTTGAAGAATTCAGGCACGTCTGAAGGCAAAAACGTTAGGTTAGGCTTCAATACTGTAAATTCCACCTTCTGTGCTATAATTGGTTACGTGAATTCAGTCTAATCTTTCATTGATTAGATGCTCTACTATGTATGAAATGGTGAGCCAAGCAGTGCCCTTCCTTGGCCACATACAGTATCCAGTGGATGAAAGTAAACAGGTTAGAGTTATTCTCACAGAGATTTTGGATCAGGAATGGAAACAAAATTTTGTTATGTCACCCTTATCATTTCTCCATGTGGCAAAAATGAACAGAAAGAATATATTTATTCTGACCACAAGGTAAGAATCAGATGAAGTGTTTACATGTCTAATACTTAACTATTAAACAGATTATCTAAGGTTTACACCATTCATCTTGTTCCCATTAAGAATTGATTCCGATCGAGTCAGGCTATTCCGATTGATTACTAATATTATTCCTATTATGAGTGGAATATTACAGTCCATGTAAATGCACCCTAATATCTGTGCAAAGCGACGGGTTTGTAAAACCCAAACATCCCCAACAAGATCACTGAATTTGACTTTCCCTCAAAGCTAAAAAACATTCTTATCTGTGTTGCATGGAATACATTCCATCAGGAGGTGTGTCTTTTTTTCTTCCTCCCCCTGACATAGCCATACAACAAGCTTTGATTTAAATTCATTTATGATCCGGCTCTGATGGATTTCCTGCAAAGTTCAGCTTTAAAGAAAAGCCCAAATCTTCCAGCTAACTTTTATCGAGACATTATCTCGTATTTCCTGTTCTCGAAGAGAAGAAGTATGCTGCAGAGTAAAATCATGTTTATATAAATTTGAGGAAAGAAACAATTAAATAGCTGTTTTGCAAATATTTTCTTAGAATATAATCCTAGACAAAAAAAAATCTATATAAATGCACTGTATATATATATATATATATATATATATATATATATATATATATATATATATATATATAT
>JAQMYK010000023.1:36617993-36647746 GCA_030014345.1 Clarias buthupogon
TGCTGCCTGTGTGTGTGTGTATGTGTATGTGTGTGTGTGTGTGTGTGTGTGTGTGTGTGTGTGTGTGTGTGTGTGTGGTTATTGGAGCACATCCATTTTATAAATGCAGAAACATTGCTTATCATCGCTCTATCTATCAGTCAAGCCAGCCACGGATTTGAGTCATTGCCACGCCGCCGAGCAGGTGCTAACATGATCTTTCTTGACAATAACACAAAAACAGATCTTTTTATTGCACACGTCGTCTGACTAACATCTGCATTTGTAGCGCTGCGCTGGTTTATTGCGGCTGAGTAGTAATGATGAATAGCTCGCTGGTGCGATCGTATTTGTCTCCTTGATCAATGTTATCTGCCATTACGTTTTCTCTCTCTCTCTCGCTCTCTCTTTCTTTTTTCTTTTGTAGGACACTGACTGTTTGTTCCTGCTACTTCAGGCCAGTGTTCTTTTGTGTCTCACTTAAGATAATGTCACCGGAAGGGCGCAAGGAGTGCTTTCGTCTCTTCAGTCTCTCGAACTCCACTCCACGCTTTTTCATCAAGCACTCAAGAAGAAGCTCGCAACCGTGTTAAAAGGTTATCAGTGGCCTTTAACGATCACTATCAAAGACAACCAAAGTCATGGACTGAGCACAGCACACTGTCTAAGATAAGACTGTAAAAGCGCACTGACAGAAGTGTATCAGAGTCAAATATCACTTGAGAGATGAAGAAAGGGAAGAAGACATTGTTTCCAAAGACAATGTTCCAAAGCATCGCTGTCAACAATCTTCCTAAAACTCGACGTGATCTGTGTGATCTTCTGAACCCTGAAAACAAAATGTCTCCTGGGAGAGATAGAGAAGTGAAGAAACATTTGGCTTAGAGCGCGAGAGCGGCGCGTGAAGCGGCAAAGACCCGCTTTAACTCATGTTTGCATGAAGTGGGGTTTCCCCCAAACTGTGTTCACGAGGGGATTCAAATCAAAAGAGAAAGAAAGAGACAAACAGATGAATGGATATGAAAATTAGAAGACCAGACTGATTTTGAAGAAAGGAAGCACAGAAAGGTGCCGTTATAACCTTTTTAAATGTTATGTCAATATTTATGGGAAGAAAGTTATTAGTATTCAGGAATCAGGTAGCGCAGGTACTTAAGTGTGGCGTCAGCGATTCTAAACCAGTACACTTTTATTTAGCAAACTCAGCGAATATCTCAGGGGTGGCACGGTGGCTTAGCTGTTAGCACTGTGGCCTTATACCTCCAGGGTCGAGGGTGTGCGTGGAGTTTGCATGTTCTCGCCCTGCTTGGTGGGTTTCCTCTGGGTACTCCGGTTTCCTCTCACAGTCCAAAGACATGCAGATTAGGCTAATTGGGCTTCCCAAGTTGCCCGTAGTGTGTGAATGAGTGCGTGAGTGAGTGTACTGTATGTGTGTGCCCTGCGATGGATTCACACCCTGTCCAGGGTGTACCCCGCCTTGTGCCCTACGTCTCCTGGGATAGGCTCCAGGACCCCAACGACCCTCAATACAGGATAAAGCGGGATAGACGATGAGTGATACCAGATATTTTAACAGTCCACTTCCTATCCATATATACAGTGTTTATTATATACAGCCTTGGTTTTGTAAACAGGAAACAAACATTGTGGTGCAGACCGGTCCACACAACACTATTCTAGCCGATTAGAATCAGCAGCAGGAAGCGTTCATGTTCAATATTAAAATTAGTCAGCTACATCCGGAGACTGCGAGTTCGAACCCCGGGTGATCCTGTAGCCTCTCTAGGCCTCTGTGAGTTCGCGCAAGTGGAAAGAACAGATAGAGATGTTCTCCAAGTGTGGTACGCCACTCCGAAAGTTCAAAAAGCTGTGGTTGTTGGCCTTCGCCATGCCTGGTTGGTAGTTGTAGCGTTAATGTGGGAGTTCCCTCATGACAGGTGGTGTCATCAAGAAATTCGTCGGCTACCCCGGATGTGTCTCTGTCTTGACAATTACTCGCCCATAAATATGGAGGCGGAGCTTCTGAAGGAGCACCAAAGAGCAGGATGTAACCTTTTGGTACTTGAGTTCCAATGTCAAAAAATTTTTCCTGTAACTTTAAGTGGATTTTCTGTACTCCACGCCTCCGTAGTTGCGAGATTGTTCCTGAGTAGCAGCAGAACAAAGAAAAGGAAAAAATACTCGTACATAAAAAAAAAAACCTTTAGACAGACTAGAGAAGTGTTTTCCCTTTGCTGTTAGATTAAAGGTGATGTAATATAAAAGCAATGCAGTATGTCTATTACTAATATGATCGTGGGAGTTTAGTATATCAGCAACACACTGCTGCATGAATCATCCTAGCCGTAATCATCACATTAATCAGGGATAATTTGGGTTAATTCGCCAATACGGCTTCCACCTTTCCATCATTATTAATCGGCTTAAAAATAGCAGTCGCTTATACGTTATACTGCATTATGTGTACAGTATGTTGTGTAGAGGGTTAATTGTGCGAACGACTTGATGAAGACACAAGACACTAAATCCTGGTCATGACCTCATAATGTGTGTGATATTAGCCGTTTATCATGCTTTTAATTTATTATTTAGAGTAGTTTTGCTGACGGCTACACATATTTACCCAGCAGATATTTTCAGTTGCAATACCGTAGAAAAGTTACAGACAGAAATTCTGGTATTGGGTTCTTTTTTTCACGGAACCTGCTGCAGCTCTGAGCCGCCTCGGCTTGGATCGGCCATCTTTAAAACATTTGACCCATTCAAATGTTTTACTGTGACGAAGAGTCTCACCACTGTACTGTACATGTAAATTGCTTTTCACATGAAATTTATGGTCGCGGCACAGTGGCTTAGTGGTAAGCACTGTCGCCTTCCACCTCCAGGGTCCAGGTTCGATTCCTGCCTTTTTGTGCATTGAGTTTCAATGTTCTCCCTGTGCTTGCTGGGTTTCATCTTGGTATTTCCTGCCACGGTCCAAAAGATATGCAGATTAGGCTAATTAGCGTACTAAAACACATGCTTGAAATACGTATATGCTTGCTTATACACCCAATGGCATTTTGTTGAAAGCTGGGGTTGCTTCCCTGACAAGGAATCAAACCCAGGCCATGGCAATGTGGGTAGCAGCATTCTAACCACTAGTCCATCATGGAACCTACTGTACTCTTGATGTTAGAAAATAAACATAGACTGCAGCAAAAACCACAAAATAATTTATCCGCATCAAAAGTATAGAATATATATTGTGTGTGTTTGGTTCCAATTCCTCCCTCAGACACCAAAATGCGTGGATGTATATCAAGACCCTTATACTGTATACACTGGTGTAGAATTTACATAGAACCTACTCACATCCTCCTATAAACTGTAAGTCATCTCGATATTACTTTTAATAGCTAATACACTGTAAAAGGTATGTAAGTAGTGGTTGTACTGGTTTGATTTAGGAATACTTATATAAAACTTAACACAAATCACAAAAGAGTAATTCTATCCTTCTCCTTTTAATACTTTCATGATTTGGTGGGCATCATCGTAACCTAATCGCAACTAAACGACAACGTCTTGAGAAAGATGTCGCTTCCTGAATCTGGTATAAGGCTCCATTACATACCGAGACCAATTACTGCACCGTCCCGCTGCTAAAATGAGAAAGCACTCCAGTGTGTCAATCTAATTTCTGTTTTTTCCGTAGTCAATGTTCAGTCAAGCAACTAATAAGGTAACAAGCGAAAGATATACAAGCTGGAGTATATGGGTTATAATGAAGCGTTCAATCACACACACACACTTGTGTAATATCTTAGATATCATGAATTAATATCCGAGCTCTATATTTGCTATTTGGATGTGTTCCTGTATTGTTAAAAACTATGGCGGTACTGATGTTTTCTCCCTCTGAAACTACTAAGAAATGGTGAAAAAGTGATTTAATACGAGGGGTGTTCAAGTGAAACCAGGACTTTTGACTCCTTTTATTTCTCTATATAATCCCCTACTGCAGTAATGATGGCCTCCCTGGAACTCCTTTAATGGCCCAAACATGCTCCATGGCTTAGAGCGAGGTTGGGACTGTAAGGAGGATGTGGCAATAATAACCAGCTGTAACATGCAAGTGGTGCAGGGTGCAGTATGAGGTTGTGCATTGTCCTGCAAAAACAGAACACCTTTGGTTATCAAACCAGGATGTTATATTTCAATTAAGGGCAATTAGGTGGCATGGTGGCTTAGTGGTTAGCACTGTCGCCTTGCACCCTTAGGGTCCGGGTTCAATTCCGGCCTTGAGGTGTGTTCGTGTGAAGTTTGCATGTTCTTCTCATGCTTGGTGAGGTTCCTTCATGTGCCCAGGTTTCCTCCCCCCGTCTAGGATGTATCCCACATACTGTAAGTCTCCTGGCATATGCTCCAGGCCTCCCATGTCAAGATAAAGCAGTATTGACAATGAATGTGAGTGAGCAATGAGCAAGGGCATTCAAAGGAGTTCCTGGCAGGCCAGTATATCAGACATGAAGCAGGAAGTTCTATCACGGCTCCAGTTTTTACTCTCATGACTGTGTTCTGATATTTTTTTATTTTTATCAAAAGTCCCTGTTGGACTTGAACATCCCTCCGGCAAAAAGAATGAAAAAACTGCTTAAACATTCGTGTACACTTAAAGGTAAAGTGTAGGTTAATGAATAATAACACACTCGAGGGCTTTGATAGCTATAAGATAAATGCTCTTTTTTAAAGAACACTCTACATCAGACAATCCTGATCTTAAGTTGTCCTTCGAACGGCGTAGAGGCTCTGACACGGTCTGCGTTTATTCACACAACAGCTTCCAATGCATGTGCTGAATAAAAAAAAAATGAAGAATGAGAAGTTTAGCGGAGCATCTTATAAGCAGAGTAAACAGCTCAAGGAGCGCTGGGTAGAGTGGGTGGAGAGAGAGAGTCGAGCGCACGGCACTATGGGTAAAGCAGGGCCGCTTAAACGCACAGGCGCCTCCCCTTTTTATATTTCATCTGCCTCGGTTAGAGAATCGATGCAGGATGACAGGTGACCTGGACACGCGGAGAGGCTCCTCTGAACAACCTCCAGACGTCTTGTGAATATTTCAGGTGCTGGGATTTTGGCCGGCGAGAGAACAAATTCCACCAAGTGTTCGCTCTCATTTTCAGTTCGCTTAACGCATGCAAGAGGAAACTGGTCAAGACAGAACGATAAGCATAGAGAAATAAAAATCACAGAAACGCTTCAGGTTGTCGCTCGTACGGAGTTCTGCTCCTGATCGGATGTGGGACAGAGCTGAAAGTGGCGCAGCGCTATAAAGCTGTAAAGTGTGTTCATTTACACGTTTAATCTCTACAAGGCAGCGTTTAGACTTCAAATGACTGTCAGCAAGTTATAATTACTACTTTATCATTCAGACACATCTGTGACTGGGACTTGTAAAAAGAAAATAAGGTGGGAAAAATCTTCCCCTGAACATATACACACATACACACACACACAGACAGTTTTAATATCTTTGTAGGGACCGCGTGATTGTGAGGACATTAGACATTTCCATGTCGTCACGAGGACTCTCTTTCTTTCAAGTTCTTTTTTCATCCTTGCGTGCTCCTACTCGAACCCAGGTTTGATGCAAACCCCAAATGAATGTTGAGAAAGTCCCTTTAATAAACATCTCTGTGCAACAAATGAAAAGGTAAACAGCGTAATGCTAATTTGCGCTTCAGTCATGCTTTATGGTTCGTATGATTTAATGGGTGCCACGCGCATATAATTACTTTAATTGCTAACATCTTTCAGCAGGATTTAAATGTATTAACATTTGTTATACATATTCAGAGCAAGCGAAATAAACACCGTGCTCAATTGCCTTGTATTTATTAAAGAAATAGGTGCTCTGAAAGCAGGAACAAACCGCGTCAGAAAAGAAAATCAATCAGGTATAATTATAATCATGAAATCGTTTTATATTCAAATATACAGTTTTGTCTTCGGCTTCAACGTGATATCCAGGATTCTGCCATGTTTCAGCCTTTCTTGAAATGAATATAATTATAGAAGGTTTTAGAGCATCTCAGAGATCATTTAGGAAATCGTTAGGCTGTACATTTTTCTCCCCGAGGAAAAGTTTCAGCTGCTCTTCATACGCCAGAGCCTAGCTAACAAACCAAGTAAAAGTCCAGGTGGCTTTTATAATCCTCAGCCCATCATATTTTATTTCCACTAACTCAGACGCTTATTGATTAAAGGGCTGCTCCATCACCAGAACATTTAACAGGTCGATTTTTAACTGCCGCCAAGGAATAGGGGCGATCCTGTATCTTGTACAAAAAAAAAAAAAAAAAAAAAAGAGGAGAGGGGAGGGGAGGGGAGGGGGGAGAGAAAAAAACAAAAACAATTAAAAAACAGCACTCTATGAGGAGAGAATCAGTGAGGAACTCCCGGGTAGAGAGGAATCCAGAATGAAACGGAGCTAATCATCCTGTGATGCTGCAAGGCAGTATATATGAGATGGCCTCTCGTCCACGACTTAATTAATTGTCTTAGGACTTGGATTCAGCTGGCTTTCATGCAGGAATGAGAACAAGAGACGAAATGATGAGGCAGGAGAGAGAGAGAGAGAGAGAGAGCATGTCAGTTGTCTCCAATATTGAATATTACACATTACACCATGAGAATTTCTAATGAACCAATGAACGTCCAATTTCAGCAACGCAGATTTGATTTCGCGATCCTTTGTGTTTGATTATTGATTGTCCAGAGAAAGGTGGGGGTAAACAGCGGGTAATTAGTATTCATAGACACTTTGCTGGATTACTCTCAATACTGCTTTTATTAGCCTCCGAGTGAATGGAAGGGGATGGGGGGGGTCTGTCATGCGCTGAGTGAGCGGAATAAGCAATAAGCTCATCTCCACCTTCTTTACTGCTTTCATACTCCTTATGTTTAAAAGCGATTATGCTGTATAAAGGAACATTTACATGGAGGATGGATCGCGTTAACCTTTTTACAGCGAAACAAAGCCGACACGACGTCCTTAACTGAAGCCCGGTCGGGGAGGCACCAGACAGGAAACGGTGTACGTATCAGTGTTTTTCTAAACAGGACAAACACGTTGGTGAAGGGGAAAACATGTGGCGGCGGCGACGTTATTGACGGAACGGGATTAGGATGAGCTCTCGCGGTGCAGCAGCAGCAGAAGGATGAGCGCAGTGGGGACCAGGGCAGCACGCGCTCTGTTTACTCGCGCTAATCACTGCCTCCTTCATTCCCACAAACACTGATTACCGCAGCCGCAGCGGGAGGCCATCGGAGTGTATGCTTCCTGCCTCTGCCACTTTAATTTGCTATTATGAAACTCGCGACGCCATTGGCACATTAGCAGTGTCACTCCGAGGCTCGTTCCGAGGCGGTTAATGGTAATTGGCTCGCCAGAAGGTACTAAGTTACCGTTGTTCCACATTACAGCAGCTTGTCTGAACTGCGAGCAGAAACGTCCTTTTAATAGCGCCGGCAGCTCGACGCTGAAATATTTCCAGAAGACCAAAGAGAGTCTTAGAAGCCTGTGACCTCGTTGGATACGATTGTGATTTCTGTGAGCAGTTATGAGAAATGTGAGCTGCTGGGAAAAAAAAATCAGGTCTGGTTTACAGGAAAGCTGTTTATGCTGCTGTTCAGTGCAGCTTACCACAAACGGCACCCCGCGTCGCTGCCACATTGCGCTTAGTGAACTTACGCTTAGCGAACGCTCAGACATCACAATTCAGGCTGGTTTAATGAAGCGAACTTCGAACTTCTGGCACGTACAAAAAAAAAAAAAGTTTTGCAACATTTTATGTGAATGCTTAACAACATTTCAAGCATCATAGAAAAAGATTTCAAGGGGGTTTATAGTGGAAGAGGCAGCCCTAGAAATAAAAAGAGAAGATTAAGAAGAGTCTGAGAGATACTATTTACAGTGCATGCACAGACAAAGATGGGAGTCTACCTTTCCCTGTGCAGCCAATGTATTATTTAAAAATCTCTTAATGGCACTTAGGAGAGAGAGAGAGCAAGAGAGAGAGATATCGGAGAAGCATCAGGAGTAGTGCACCTAATTAAAACAAGCCTTTTTATTTATGCACATCTTCCCTGCACTTTAGGCTTGTCCAGTGTGGGCCCATTGGAGCTCTGATGGATGGCTGGCCCTCGGGCTCGGCTGTCTCGCTCCGACTCTGGATGGCCATATTGATTACACCTGCTGCCAGTCTTCCCCCAGAGCTGCCAATAAGCCCTATCAAGCATTCGACAAGGAAGCGCCTTGCCAAATAAAGGCATCAATCCGGAATCAGCAAGCTGAGACCACCTCAAAGAGCCCTCGAGTAGGTGACAGAGACACGCCGTTGCACAACCTGCTGCAACGTCTCCGTTCATGACTCGGGGTAGAATGTACGCCTTGTTCCTCGGGAGCTCGGTGGGGAATTTTAGGAGATCGCAAAAGTGATGAGACACTTAGCAAATGCAAAACTACTTTTTTTGCCTTTGTTCAGTTCCGGCATTATTTCTCACGACTATTTTTTTCCCTCGTTCTTGTCTGAAGCTGAGTCTGCAACAGCAATGAGCTCGAAGCCACCATATATCACAGGAAGAGAAACAGAGAGACAAACACTTTTTTTTTTTTTTTACAGAGGATACACTGGTGTGTGTGTTGTGTGTGTGTGTGTGTGTGTGTGTGTGTTTTAAAGCAAAAGATGACGCGCACAAAAGAGAAAGCACTAATCCAGACAACAAACAACCCTGGATTGTAATTAATTCAACAAAACTCTTCCTGGAGAATCTAAGATTACAGTGTGCAAACGGCTGCATAATTATACGCTAAAAAGTTACACAATTACAGCCGCGCGCTCTCATTCCGCCAAAACAGGTGCATAAACGTATGCAAATTAAGACAAAGCCTATAATCGTTTATGTGTTTCAATGGCGTCATGAACACGGGGGAGCAATTTCTGTCTCGCTTCACTTGTTCCGGCATTATGAATGACAAAAGATCAGACACACCCCTTGTAAGACGAGGTAATTCTTGCCGCAGATCCGTCGTGAAGGGTAGAAAAAAATGGAAAAAAAATAAATAAATAAAATAAAGGTTTTGGGTCCATATGAAATTGCACAATGGAAAAAAGTTTGTTTTGTTCATTTTCAGCTACTGTCTTGTTGTAGAAGTTTAGTTCCAGGATTAGACTAAAGAAGAGAAGATCCCTCGTCCAGCAGCCGCCGGCTTATCAGCAGGCAAATCAACACAGTGTTTGACCCCCGAGCCCAGTGACGCTCATTAAGGCCCAACTCTGACAGTGATGGAGGAAAGGTCAGGGATGAGAAGATTAGCGAGTGTCAGGGAGAGACTTCTCTGTCCAAAGCTTCACGCTCAGGGCCAACTCTTTCACCTCGCATTTTTGCAGAGCCCCTGTGTGGACATTCAGGTCTCAGCGGACTAACCGTTCTTTTGTTTTTATCCGGCTCTCTTTCCCATAGCGAGGGTAACGGAGGTGAAAAAAAAAAAAGAGGACCGTATCCGCAAGGGGTAGGCTGGAGTGCAGCTTCTCCGAGCGCTCGAGGCTTTATGGGCACACAGAGCCGAGTGCTCAGGAATGAGAGGGGATCAACTGCAGCTTTACGGCACTTTCAGAAGTAGGTGAGGCTGAACAAGACAATTCAGTTCCCCACGCAGTGTCTCAGTAACAACGCGCATGAAGTTAAGCAAACAGCTGGAATGAAAAATAAAGATGCACGACATTAAAGTTTAATACTTCTTCATTCTTACATACAGTATCGGCTGAATATCTGTCTCCATTGGGAGTCTTCTTTTTTTTTTTTTTTCGAGTTTTGATATTTTTCTGTTCATTTAAAATCCAAGATGGTTTAAAAACAAACATAGATCGAATTGAACTCATTCGGATTGTTCAGAATTCGCTTGTTTGCCTGTTTAAAGTTCATGTCTTTGTCTTTTAAAATCCCATATTTTACTATTTCCTTAATAGTTTAACACAGATCTCAGAGCTCCCTTCTGCATTTGTTATTCCTCCACCTCCCTTTATTTCACTCCTCCTCCAAACACAACGTATCGGTGTATATGTAAATGAGCTACTGTACTGCTGAGCCACGCCCACTAGAAAACACCAGAGCTTACATAGCTAGCTCAGTGGTTAAGGCATTGTGATCAACTGCCACCCTGTCCAGTGTGTAACCTGCCTAGTGCCCTGAGTCCTCTGGGATAGGCTCCAAGCCCAGTAGTAGTATCATTATTCATTAATAATATTATTTTTTACAGTTTTATTTACTATTTAAAAATGTTGTTACCTTTTTGTTAGCAATGAAGAATAAAAAGAAATCTGAAAAAAGTAAAAGTAAAAAGAATCGTTACAGATCATATCATGGGTCATACTGCACTTGTTAAGTATAAAATATTTTAATCTAACAATATATTTTTTATTGTGAATATTTGAATATTTGATTTAAAATGAGTTATTGTGGATGTTGATTTAAGATAATCGGCGAAGGTGTATTGCTTTAATTGTTCTTTAAGTTCTAAGACAATAATTAAATGATAGAACAATAAAACTAAATAATTTTTTCATCTAAAAAACTGTGAGTTTTATGATGTGTTTTCCCTTACTGGAGACTCATCCAACAAATGACTAGAGAGTGAATCTTGCCCAATATGTGGCCGTTACATTGCGGCGAAGAGGATCAGAGGATATCAGCATCACTAGAAAGCATACAAGTACTGAATTTCCGCCGCTATCACTTTCGCCTGTGCTAAAATAAACTGCGTAGCCCATATTGGTAAGTATATCAACTCACCTGACAAAGCCAATTAGCGTCATCTGCGAACAAGCCAACTGTTTCTGACTGAGACCTCACCAGATGAGGTGCTGAAAACCTGCTCGGTCCCACAGTGAGCCAATTATTTTCAGTTTTGCAAATACGCCTCTCTCTCAGCAGTGAAGCGCTCAGGGACTAGAATCACAGGCCTGGTACTCGGTGCCGACACAGACACATTCAAAGGATCCAACTGCCACCCCTCCACCTCCCCGAGTCCCACCTCCACAAACACACTCATCGCTGTGCCTCCGTTAACTGCACATCTAAAAATAATGCGACGTGTAATGTTAACACAAAAGTCTGATGCAATGGATCTGATCGCTGTGTGTAATAAACAAATTAGAATGAAGGAGAAAAGACATGAAGAAAGGGGGGGGGGGTGGTAGCGGGAGAAAGTGCGCGCTTGAGTGGTAGCTCGGCATCCTTTCCTGCAATATGTAGGAAGTGTGGCTAATTTCATTCTTTTCCAGGGGCGGGTGTGAACGCCAGAGAGAGTGGCATGCGCCTCACCCACGTGCTGTATTGTAGCACACACAACGAGCTGCTCTATCAAAAGAGGTATTCATTCTCCCCGGGCCATTTCCCCAGCAGAGCAGGAGGACCGGTACTACCCTTTTTTTTTTTTTTTTACTTTCGCTGCTATCATTAAACCTGCAAAAGAAAAAAAAATCTTTTCCCACTGGGGTATGAGGAGTTGAAAGAAAGGAATGACTATTTGAGGGCAGGTGCATAAAGGAAAGCTAATTCCCCTTATCTAAACCTCCAACAGGGATTTTAATTGGCCATTCAACTATTCAATTACAGCGGGGTTGAATAGCACTTATTTTAATTTTTTGACCTTCCATTATAACGACGTGTGAAATCCATTATCAAAATCCTGTTTCCTGAAATACCACAGCACAGACAAAAACGCACAGCTGCAGCCGGCAGTCGCTGTACAGATGTGCTGCGGCGAGCAAAACTTCCTTTGCACAACTTGTACATTTTACACTCACGTTCTTACTTTTAATATTTCGAGCATTTAATCGATCACTATCGTTACAGTTCTTGCTACACCAACCACGTCTATCATATAAACTATAACACTTGTATAATACCAGACGCTAGCACGAGTTGCCGATTTCTCTCATTTCTCAGCTTGGAGCTTTCTGCACTTTTTTTTTTACACTCACATTTTGCTGTTCCAGTCCCACACGGATACCCTAAAGATTTGCACTTCCCTTTAACAGTTTATGCTCGACTCTCGCTCCTGCTTCGGTGGGTTCGTATTATGTTAATTAAGAGCGTGTACGCCTGTCAGACTGCTAGGTCGTCCTTCCGTAGAAGCGTTTAAACACAAACTGTCCACTTTAAACACAAACGTAGGCAATCTGAGAAAGGTTCTTTTCTTCTGTCGAATGCAATATGATGTAACACAAAAGCAAGACAGAATTTAAAAGTTAAAAAAAATCCAGCTGGGTGATTCGTCACAATTGTAATTATTATATAAATCACTGCTTATCTCTACATGATTTATTAATATGGATTACACTTTTACTGCCGCACAGCTTATAAAAATTCAATTAAATTTATTTGTATAGCAATTGTCATTGTCGCAAAGCAGCTTTACACAATCAAAACAATTATTTAAGTTTGTATGGAATGTGAATGTGTATGAATCAGAATGGTCAGACAGTCCAAAAATGGCACTTGATGCAGCACAGTTTCTTAGGCATCACATTTTGGCCACAATAAAGCTACAAAATAGCAGATTAATTCTATCCATCCATCCTACGGAAGTATAACGGTGGCAAAATTCCTCGAAGCAAAATCGAATGCTGAATTACATGAACCGAAAAAAAACATGTTGCACTAAAAAAAATTATATTTTTTCCAGCATTGCAATTTGATCTGAAAGGAAAAAGAAATCCATACAAGCATTTATATTGCTTGAAAATTGCGATTTATTGTGTTTGTGCACTTCAAATGAAAATGCAATTCAAGCATTTAAAATTCAATGCAAATTGAATATTGACCTTACTAAATTCTTGCTTGAAAATATATTCTTTTTTTTTCTTTTTTTTTATCTCATCTTGTTTATTTTTCTGGTTTTACAACAAAAAAATTCACTCACTGACCTAGTGTCTATACCGCTTTATCCTGTAAAGAGGGTTGCGGGGGGCCTGGAGCCTATACCAGGAGACCTAGGGAATCAGGGTACGGGATGCCAATCCATCACGCTATGGGCAATTTGGGAACACCAGTTAGCCTAATCTGCATGTCTTTGGAGGAAACCCACCAAGCAGAGAACAAAGTCCAAGCACACAGACCCAAGGCGGAAATCAGACCCCGACCGCGAAGGTGCAAGGCGACAAAGCTAACCATGAAGCCACCATGCCACCATTTACAAACTTTGATTTGCTGATTGCTGTGGTCCATTCCATAGTGCACTTTAAAGTGTGCCTATTTCGTAGCGAACTACAGTGGAACCTCGGATTACGAGCATAATTTGTTCCTGAAGTGGGTGCGTATTCCAAAACACTCGTAAACCAAATTAAATTTTATTTAAAAAAATGAAATTAATTTTTTTAAATTTAGGAAATAATGGAAACAAAATTAAAATAAAAAAATTAACCTGCACTTTACCTTTAAAAAAACGTAAAAATAAATCCCGACAGATAAGTGTTTCCGTTTGTTTCACACACACACCCACACACACACACACACACACAGCGCGCATGTGTGTATTCACCCAGCAGGGGAGACGATTACCTACTGTTGGCTCAGTTGTGATCACCTGATGCTCGGTGTCAAAACAAGATACATGATACTCGGTGCTCGTAAACTAAGACAACGCTCATTTTTCAAGTCAAAATTTATTAAAAATCTTTGCTCGTCTTGCAGAACACTCGTAAACCGTGTTACTCGTAATCCGAGGTTCCACTGTACTTGCTGTTCGGATGCGGCACTTCTATCTAACAGGTTGGGTTGCCAATTAAGGAGCAGAAAAAACAGTGTTATCAATATTCAAAGCAAAGCCAACGTGCTCTTTCATTTGGACGCAGTGATGATGGTTGAAGCCTCATCTGAATGTCTAAAAGTAATTTTGCGAACTAGGTCACCTTTAAATAGTCTTATTATTTACTTATTTAATATTAACCTCAAATTGCTTTCCATATATATGTTTTCTGACCAACACCAGTGACGCTAATAATTATGTGACAGTCAATAAAAGGGATCATTACACGCAGAAAAAAACAAGGGAAGTCTATTATTCACAAAGGGTACAGAGCTGCGTAGTGCTAGTCCACAACACAGGCAGCTCTTACAGATTAAACCACTTTGAATTCAAACACAGTGCCTATAGACTCTGCAGGATATCTTTAAAGTTTCTTTTTACAAAGTGTGTCAACATGGGGCTATTATAATAATACCAGCGTGTCGATGTGTGCTCGAGACTTGTGAATAAGAAGACGCGGAGCGCCGAGTGATGACCCAACAGTTGCGAAAGCACTTAGCCGGCATTAAGTCAATTCTCTTGTTAAGCTGAACACAGGCGAATATTAATTGCTGCCTTTGCATTCAGCGGCGGCTCTTCATGGTCGCCGACATCCAATTAGTCAAAGTCACTGTGCAGGTTAGCTGGGTCAGGGAAGTTTTCAAAAGCCTTACTCTGCATTGTGGTTCGACTGTAATCTGCTCCCCGTGCCCTGCGTGAAGGGAAAAAAAACAGAGCAGCACCAATTAGGGTTGAAAAAAAAAAGGATTTAATTGTGCATTGCAGTGCAGCATGAGGAAGAGCTGTATGTTATTGGAAACCATTCGGGATCATGTGTTGGGAAATGCCGCAAAAGGAGGACGGACGTTCGACGCCCAGTCGAACCGTTCAGGCACGAGTCACACCGAAGCCATTTAAATGACAGATCGAAGCATTGCATCATACCCTGGAGTGTATTTCCATCTAAACCCTCTGTTTGTTATCTGCTTTTTACTCTTGTATATATCTCGTAGCAGATGTCCCCTCTAAGGAAAAGGCACAAAGAAGATCTCCTTGTATTCTATGCTATGTAGGTCAGCTTCCTCCGAGCAAGGGTCAGGCACCGCGGTGCATTTCCAGAGCAAGTCTGGAAGAGAATCAGAGTTCCTGTGCACCCAGAGGACTGGCTTTGTGTGTTTAATGTACTGTGAAGAAATGCACCATGGGGAGAAAAGGAGTGGGGGGGAGGGGGTTTACAGAGTGCACGACTAATACAGTAATACCAAGTAGAATTCCGTCATGCTTCTGTATAGTTTTTTCACGTTTCACCAGAAAGTCGGATATAACAAGTTTCCTACAGACACACATACAGGAGAAATTCACAAACAAGCAAATACTTTCACCTTGTTTGGCTGGATAGTGTTTGTTTGCTTGCGGCCTAGCCAGCCACCTGAACTCGTACGATAGCACAGAAATGCAGCCAAATATTCAGTGAAACATGACCGGCAGAAAACAGGAGCATCTCGATGGCAATGCACCTGCTGGAGCAACGGAAGCTACTACCACGCACCGCTCATCCATCGTATAGGATCAGCTCGGCGAACTGTAGGTCATATGACCATATGGCGAGCAATAACATTGGACGAGGAAATGGTAACCATATTCTTTCTGAGGAACGACACCCACTAACAAAGCAGGGATGTTTATTTTGATAATTATTAATAAACTTATTTATGGACGTGTTTACTGGATGGAATAATCCACTATCACTGCTGTGAGCATCAGCTACTTGTCTGATATGAACATCCTGTCAATATCTGAGAGACTCTGCGAGCTTCTCTTGCCAAGTTATGCAAAACTCCAGAGGCATTATGGCACCACGATTTAAGACAATCGTCTTCAGTGCCTGTTTCCTGCCGATTTCGAGCGTCTGTGCTCCCGGGCTTATTTATGCGGCTCCGCTACCTCTAAAGCGTTTTGGTTTTAAAATATAAAATAAAGTAATAATCAAATCTTTCTGGTAGCTAGTGAACACAGAGTGTCTCTATTTTTTGTGCTCGTTAATCAGTAGAGCTAAACAAACACACGATTTTGGTGGAAGTAAGCAGGCGAATAAGAGGCTAATTCAGGACTAGTGAAGATGTTAGTGTTGCTAGTTGAACAATAGTCATGTATGAGGGGAATACGCTAGGACTATGCTGGTTGGTAAACCTGAGTGCCTACGTGTCCTGATGCTACATGGCCATTATCACACACTCACTCACTCACTCACTCACCATCTACCTCTTTATCCTGTATAGAAGGGTTGCAGGGGGGCTGGAGCCTATCCTAGGAGACTTACAGCATGAGTCAGGGTACAATCGATCGAAGGGCACACACATACTCACACTCTCTCACACACACTGGAGAATTTGGGAACGCCAATTAACCTAATTTGTGCCTTTTTGGACTGAGAGAGAAAACCCACCAATCATGGGGAAACCATGATAACTCCATCCACATAGACCCCGAGATGGGACTCGAACCCAGACCCTGGTGGTGCAAGGCGACAGTGCTAACCACCACGACACCGTGCCGCCCTGATCAAATTAAGAATTTTATTTAGGAATGTATCAACTGAATATAAACCATCCACATATTTTTTTTTTACCATGGATTAGCATTAATAGACATGGAGTCGTATTCCATTAACACTTTAAGATGCCGTATATCGACTTATGCTAATCTAGCCTTTGTGCTTGGACATACAGCATCTCACAGAAACTCTCACCGTTCACACCAAGACGATGCAAGTCTCTTAAAGCATAAAACTTATGTTGTTTGTGACACTTTCCATACAAAATGTTTTACATTTACATCGTGTCATCATGTCACAGGAGTGAGGTCAGGACTGTACCGGGGACGTGGCGGCCTAGTTCCGGTAACGTGCAAGTGGTAATGGTCGAGACCAGGCCGTTCCACTCTCTAAACGTTCACAGGAGGGACTGCAGCGGTCTCTGAGTCAACGGTCTCTGAGTCTTCTTTTAAACGTTTGCAGCGCTCGAATGCTTTACCTCGTCTAAGAGTCTCATCACAGTGCTGTGCTTGGAGTCTTCTGTAAATGTCAATCGTTTTTATGCCTTCGTTCCACAAGAAAGGTTATCACAAGTCCTGGTTTGACTAGAACACCACTCATAAATAAAAAAAATGCAGTTTGATACAGATCTGGTGTTTCAGTCCTCCGTGCTGAAATCCCGTACACATCAACACGTTCTGACTTATTTAGACAAACAGTTGAAAAGCTTGCTTTTTTAGATGGCACATCTGCACATATGGTGAGAGCAACGCCGCAAGACAAATACACTTTAATGCTGTCAAACAAATCACTTCCCACTTTACACTTAAATCGCAGAGAAACTTGGGTTGTTCACTGATGTATTTATTTATTTATTTTGTTTATTTAAATGAATTCATTAGAGCATCGCTAAACCATGACCAGATGAACTTGTGGCTCTCGCTCTGGCCCCCGGATATGCCTTCATCCCCCCGACCTTGCCAATGGTTTCCACACTGTCACTTTAAACAACAGCTTGTCATTGTCATGCCGATGAACAGGTCGAATTGAGAAGCACAGCTGGAGTTATGTTAAGCGTAAGGCGAAGTGACAGAAATGCTAATCAAGTATGTAAACTGACAGCGCACAGCTATTGATGCATATCAGCCAATCAATGATTTATTAGATGCAGGGAAGAGCAGCGCTGTTAAACAAGCCACATAGCACTTAAAGGACAGGGTTATCTCTGTGTGTGTGTGTATACATATACTGTATGTGTGTGTGTAATACGTCTTGACCAAGGCCTATGTACTTTCAGCATCATCACAAGAATATGTGTGTGTGTGTGTGTGTGTGTCTCTGACAGACAGCATGCTTGTAAATATTACTTTCAGACCTGAGTAAGCTCTCTCACAAGCCTCGTACCTGGAGCTCTAGCAACACCCTAATTATCGCAGCATCACTCTGTATTTCCTCCTTCAGCTTTCATTTCAGTCTGGAGCTTCCAGAAGGGCCTCAACAGAACGGGACAGCGAAGTTAACCACCACCCACCTCGACTCAGTCTGCCATTAGTACTGAAAGTACAGGAACCATAAAAGACATTCTGCTTTCACAGGCCTCAGCTGAGTAAGGCATGTTTTATAAAAAAAAATAAAAATTTTTTGACGTGGCTGCCAATTAAAGTTATTTTATTTTAGAGATGCTTCAGTAAAGTAGCCAATTTGGCAGTGCATAATTTAGGCAGAGGGAAAACACTGGGGAAAAAAAAGAAATTAAGAAAAAAAAAAGAAAGTAAGATGCAGCCTGCTCTCGGAAGACTAAGGTAAAGATGTAGATGTGGAGGGATGGAGATAATTAATAATTTTGTACAATGCAGTTAAAAAAAACTAAAAATCCAGCAAGCTGTAGCACACATCTCTAAACGCTGTTGATATTTTTTTATTCATGGAGTTATCATAAAATGATGTCTAACTCATTACGGCCTCTTAATTTCCATGAAAAAAAAAACAAAGTACTGGCACAGCTGGTTTGTGCATAATTTATAAACCCTAACATCTGAGCAAACCAAAGCGTTTCGCCGGTTCGCAGGAACCCGAACCAAGTGCGTGCTTGCCAAGACACGCTTGCCTGTTCGTTTTTTAATAGCGAGCGGAGTAAAACAGAATTTCTAATAATGTTGATTATTTCTGAGCGCCAGGCCAACATGTTGCATTTCTTAGCAAAGGGCGGGTTTTCCAAGCATAACAGATTGAACCGATCACAACAGACTCACACAGATGCAGACTCGTCACAGACAAAGCGAAGGCGCATAATCTGAAAGGTACGAGATTAATACAGTAGCTCGGCTAATTAATGCTGCGACTTACCTAAACAACCCTAACAACCTTAACCTCGGGTACTGAAACCAGCCAATTTTCTTGGACAAGGTCCAGGGGAGATGTCTCAACAAGGTCAGAACTGTCAGATATTTCTAGCCTTGAAGATATTGTAAACATAGAAGCACACACACACACACACACACACACGGAGAAAAAGAGAGAGAGACAAATGAGTATTCTCTACGGATCCCATCTGAGTCCTCCATTAGCTTTGATGTTGATAGCTATTAAAAAGATTTCTTGCTTGATGTGTGTAATTAATGTTCGCTCTTTGTTCTCACGTCAGTGTTTGAGAGGGAAGAACATTCGCAATTCCACACTCGTTCGACTTCATATTCAGAGCTTAGCATAATCAGATTTTCTTTTCACCCCCCACTCAGAAATGTGAAGAAAGCCATTTCCTTGATGACAGCGTGACAAGATCGTGATCATCCAGCACTTTGGGAGGGAAGGGAAGGAAAAAACCAAAAGAAAAAGGCTGAAATGTTAGCGGCCTGTGTGCGAAGCGTGTGCGCGGCTTTTGCATGGTGGCCGGCGCCGATTCATTAGCGAACGAAAGCAGGCCGGAGCACTCGACATTTTCATAAGGGACGTGAGAATGAGGAGCCGGTGGGAGATTAATGGGGTATAAACAATATGGAAGGGCGGATAAGCAAGGAGTCGAGGCATGTGCACTTCCAGAGCAATTCCTGTCACTGGCAACGCCGTACATCACTCCAGCCATTAGAGAGCTCGTTTTATTTATTTATTTATTTATTTATTTATTTTTTAAACTCTCCATCCTGTGAGTGGGTGTCATGAGTGTTCGCTACCCGCCTTGACTATATACAAACATCTGCCTGAGTGATTGAACATTATCTTCTCCTGCCTCATAAAGCAACCTACAGGTGAGACGTGATTCATGCGCGGTACAAGTTACACCTGAGTGCTTACAGCTGTGAAAGATCAGAGAAGAGCCCACTGAAGCTCTGATCCAGGAGTGATGAAGTAGGGTAAATTTATATGCACACACACACACACACACACACACACACATGCGCAGCCAGACACGCATACACACATCATCACCATCTTGATATCCCATGATAAAAGACTTCATTTCCTCACAGACAGACTGACTGCAAGTCTGTGTGCCAAAAAAAAAAATTATAATAATAACGATAATAAAAAAAAAATCCAGAGACTACAGACTCATTAAACACAATGATGCGGTGATTCACACCGTTCTATTAAGTAGTCTAGTAGTCATGGAAACAGCATAAGGAGTTAGTTGTTGCTGCTCAGAATTACTCAGTAATGAACCGGGCAAATTTTGTGAACTTTTCTTTTCCTTTTTTTTTTTTTAAATTACTATTAGATCTCATGGAAGAAAATACACCTCACTTATCCATACAGATCTTTTTTTTTTTTTTTTGTCCTAATGGATAATGCATTTCCTGTTGGTGTTTGTGTGCATTTACAACCACAGTGCACGTTCCTCATTAGCTGTGAAATCAAGTGCAAGCCACAAAACCACTGCAACATGCTGCTGCACTTCAATCAAATTATGAAAAATACACACACTTCATAAACAACAGAAATGCAATCGCAGCTTGATTATTTACATGAAACCGACTCCATTTCAGTGATTTCTCCTAAAGTCCTTTTCGTTCTCGTGATTCTTGTTAAAACACCCGGACCACTGTGACCTCACTAGAGGAGAAGAAAGGGAACAGCTTTTCCTCCTTGTCCTCTGTCACGTTGTTTGATTACAAACACAACATTTTACAGCCTAACTTCCCCAATCAAATTTTATGCTACCGCATCTCAAAGACGTTAACGCCGACACACAGAGCAGTCGTGTTCCCGCTCTAATGCAGATGCGACGCTGACTCGCAACACCTTTCCCACCCCAACTCCACCTCCTCCATCACACTTTCCCTCCTTCCTCCACAGAAAGTAATTAGCACCATCTCTACTTCTCTCCATAGTTTGACCTAAACCGGTCAGGCCTGACCGGGCCCTGCTGTATGGCAGAAAAGGGACATACTGTTTTTTTTAATTGAAATGAGACTGGGTGCACTTAATTTAAAGAGGAATTATTCCAGTATGTGCAGCTTAGAAATTAAAGCAACCAAGAAAGCATTTTTTTTTTTTTAACAATTTACAATATTTAACTAAATATTGGAGGCATTGTGGGGGCAGGGGGTTAAGGTGTTGGACTGCTGACCAGGAGGTCCCAAGTTTGGGTCCCGACACTGCTGGGTCCCTTGAACAAGGTCCTTCACCCCCAAGTGATCAGATTCAATCATGCATGGAGTTGGCAACCTGACTGTCAATAACTGCGACAGAAATGGCAGATGTATATCCGTCCCGATGTGCCAGGCAGCACGTAGATGAACCATCCACCCTTTCATCGGCAGCATGGTGACTTAATGGTTAACCCTGTCACCTCACACCACCAGGGGCCATGTTCGATTCCCCCCTTCGGGGTCTGTGTGCTTGTGTGTCTGTGTTTCTTCCAGGTACTCCGGTTTCCTCCCACAGTCCAAGGCTAATTGGCATTCCGAAATTGCCTGTAGTGTGTGAGTGCGCGTGGTCCTACCACGGTCGTAAAATGGGGAAACGATGGTAATCACCACGGGCCTCCACAATCCCTAGTGGACTATAGAAGTTCGTAGATGGACGGATGGATAGAACTATATATTACTAGAGCTTTATAATGATGTTATTATCATTTCAACTGATTGGAAGAGTCACTAAGAAGAGAAACGGTACTGGAGGAATGAACATCATTTTTGCAAAAGATATTTTCTCATTTTGTGTTTTGATCAGGATGATGATGATGATGATGATGATGATGGTGGTGGTGGTGGTACAAAGTGCTGAGTGCTCCAAAGTGTCCCATAGGTCCTCAGTTGGGCCATACTTTAATAATTTACATCATGTAATCACATCCTGCACATCCTGGAAGAGACCACTCCCATTAGGATAGAAAACACCAATCAAGATATTATTTTATTTGTATTTTTTGGTATTTAATCATGCCCAATTCCCAATCACGTCTTGACGATTCCCTATCACATACTTCCTCCAAGGCAAATTTTTACAAACCCATGCAGTGTTACAGGGTGGAATAATCCAAGAGGAAAGTGCTATGGGCACACAGACACAGATAATCTCAAAGATATATTTCACTGTGACTCTGATTGATATATGAGAGCAAGTATGCCATCACTCCACTGTAAGAACAAGGCCAATTTTGCTCAGTAGGACTCCCATCCACAGATGGAAGTGGCATTTTTGGGATTTAAACTCACTATCTCTGGGTAATGGGCTGATGTTGCACCACTTGGGGAGCCTCAGGTTAGAAATCACTCACTCACTCATCATCTACACTGCTTTATCTTGTATAAAGGGTCGCGGGGGGCCTCCAGCCTATCCCAGGAAACTTACTGTAGAGCACGAGGCGGGGTACACCCTGAACTGGGTGCCAATCCATCGCAGGGCACACACACATACACACACTCACACACTCATTCACATAGGATAGTAGATCCAATATTTCATCACAAAGGTGGTAATAGTGATCAGGCCAGAAGAACTGTATAACGAATATTGTACAACCTGATTGGAAGAGAGGCATTAAACAAGTAGTGAAAATGGACGGTAATGGCGCTGGGATGTTTAACTAGAATGTTCTATACAACTATAGTGGGCTAATAACTGGAAATTTTACTAACTGTCAGTCGCAGCATGGGTGAAAGTAGGTCTCTACAGTCCGCAGTACTGAGGAGAGAGCAGCTGCCTGACAAAACGTACAATCAAAACCAGTCAAGCACTTTCAGCAAGAACACACATCTGATAATGTTATATCGTCTTAAACAACATCCGAGATTTACAGGACCGTCCACCACCTCCATGGTTTACTCTCCTCACCTTTTGGCTACATACTGTAGCACCAATAAGGATTTAAAACTTCATTCACTTTTGTTAATGACACTAACTGTCGCTCGCCAGCTCAACAGTCGCGTTCAGTTTGTTCCGTTGGGTTCAGAAGGATATGTGTGGGCGGAGCAAAATAACTGGTTAAATAAAACACACCACTCATAATCTGTTGAAAATACTGTAAATGGCCCTCGCGCTTACGATTGCATCACATGCATGCTGATAACTAGCACAACAGCACTCCTTCTTACTGTATGTGATATTGGTAAAAATCTAATCAGACAATTTTAGAGTTACTCTGCTTTCCCATGATTGTTTGTCATAATTAATTAATCCGCAAACTATTTTACAAAACATGAAGATAAAAAAACAAAACAAAACAAAGTAAAAAAAATTACCATCTGACCAAGCACCACATGCTTTAGTGTCTTAAGGGAAAACACTGAAATATTGGAATACATTAATTTCAGCAGCATATGCTGTATTTATGAACTGCATATTGTTTGTTTAACATTCCTCACACACAAGGTTGCATAATACAACATTGTGCATTTTGCAGTGTATTTGCATTGGAGCTCACTGAAACCAACAGGGACTACAATTGGCAATGCATTCTAACCGGGTCTCCATGCAAATTACAGGTGGATATGAGAAGGAGAGGGAAAGCGCGGACACACACACACACACTCACACACACACACACACACACACACACACATACCCTACTCCTTGTTTTTTGGCTTGAGTTTCTCTAGAGTGATGCGTCCTTCTTATGATAAACAGTTTGCATGTTCCATCCAAGCAGCCCTAAAATGCCAGGAAAGAAAATTTACTGTGCATCCCAGATTTGTTTGCGGTTATTAATGGGTCAGGGAAGAAGCACATTAAATCAAGGCATAAGCGCCGACAGTAATAAAGAAGATCGCTGAGGTGGAGGGCCTCAGCCAAAACAAACACGAGCACAGACAGAACAAGCCAAGAGCCCTGGCTGCCATAAACACTGCAGAGAGAATTAATATCTGGTCTTAATCTGTCATATCGAGGCGAGTGACCTGGTGCGAGCCCCTGCATGTCCCTAGACAGAGTGAACTCGGACGACAGCCAAACTTGAAGCGGGCAGCTTTGTCCTACTGGATTTATTAGGAAGGAAATGTGCGTTCCAATATTGTTTTTAACACACCTCATTAACATTGCCTCCAGAGTTGGAAGCGAATATTATGTATGTCGCATGAAGCATTTGTGGCAAGAGAAAGCTGATTCTTTTTAATTCGGGTGCACTTGGATTTGGCAGCAAGCACAAATTACAGATGAAATTATTTCTTTCATGATTTGTACCGTGTTTTCTATGAAGACAAATCAGCCTGATAAGTAAATGGGTCCTTCTTTTGCTGATTAGCTCAGAATTACGGCATTTTAGACCTTGCTGTTCAGGTTGCAAACCATGTGCTTGATTTGTTCGAAACAACTTTGATAATTGATGTACATTTGCCTCCTGTAAAGTCTAGATATAAAGCAAATACATAATGTACTTGTTCCGAGTTTCTTGTAGAATTTTCAAGAATTCAGATTATATGTTACAATCTCCAGTCAAATACAGCGGTACCTCGGCATACGTATGCCTTAGGAATTTTCGGGCTGAAATTTTGCAAAAAATTTGCCTACTGTATGCATACGAAGCATTTTTGGCATACGAACGAACGAATGAACCGAGTCGAAGCAAACATCGGCTAAGTTGCGCGTACGTCTGGGAGCCGTTCTAAACTTGTTAGCATCATCGTAAGTCAAGCAAAGCAAGTTCCTGTATTTTTGAGGGTTTATTTTGCAATTACAGTATTAAAAAATAGCACCATGGGTTCCAGAAAAGTTATAAGGATGGTAGCAAGAAGAAAAGGGAGCAACTTTCATTTTAGTTTATAAAGCAGCCGGTGCTGAGATGAATCATAAATTAAGGTTAAGAGATTAATACAGTATCTATTTATTTCATATTTTACTTCATTTACATGTCTATACTAAATGTTTGGATTGTTTCATATGCAAAAATATAATTATAGGTTTGGAAGTTGGCCATATTGGTAATATTTCTGGGTGGCTGAAACGGATTATAATGCATTTACGATACTTCGACCTAAAAATTTGCTTTCGGAACGGATTAAATTAATATCCTGAGGTTCCGTTGTACATCATTGCAGTGCCATTTATTCATCTGCATGTACATGATATTGAAAACAGCTACAGTATATAGCTATGAATTGTTGGTAGACTGTAGATTAGATTTTTGAGCAATGTTTTTTTTTCGATTCAAATTTCTATTGTCTACTTTGTTTCAAACACCTAGTATTAAGTGTGTATCGTGTACTGTTGTTTGTTTAGAGGTCAAGTCTTGTACAAAGCACTGTTTTATTTGTATTAAATATTTTTTTTTATCTTCTCCTGCAGACTACAGTCAAGTAACTGGCAATGATGAACCAACCAACTGCAAAAGTAAAAAAGAATCATCAAGGAATTTTCAAAGAATTCATCAATGTTACACCATTTACCAGTTGTAGGCGTAGGTGGCTCAGTGGTAGGTTTCTTGCCTACCATGCAGAAAGACTGGGTTTGATTCCTAACCAGTGCTCAAATCGCAGCCACTGGATGCAGTGTCGGTTCGGAGTCTGGATAAAACGGGAGGGTTGCGTCAGGAAGGGCATCTGGTGTAAAACCTGTGCCTGGTTGGCAACCCCTCGACGGGATCAGCCGAAACACTAACAACAGCAATACTATCTACTGTAACATCTTGAAAGTTTACCTAAATGACTTCAATTCAATTAGAATCGAATTGTTTAACAAAAGATAACCGATTTATTCACACATCTGCAGATGGTAAAATGTAAAGCAAAGTTCATTCTAAACGTCTACCTAAAACATAACGTTTGATCTGTTTAACATAATGCAGTCTCTACTAAAACCACAAGATGTACAGTAGGAGTTCAGGCTCCCTTCCTACATCGCTTAGAACACTCAGGAGACCAGATATGAACATAATGTTCACAATTAGTTTCAAGAAGGAATCTCAGATATAATACCCCAGAAAAATGCCAACTGAAAATAAAACAAAAATGCCAGAATGGTGTGCACACTTTGGATGAGCCTTTTTTATTAAAATCTTTGGTAAAGCTGCCAGATTTAGAGACCAAAGCAGGAGTAATATGAGGAGCTCAATATGTCCAGTTCCGTTCCAGAACACAGAGCTTATAACACAACGCTCCACTTTAATAAAGCACTATAAATCCCTATTTAAAAGTGCAAGGTGCATTCAAGTCAAACCGGGACTTGCAATCCAGAAATACAGAAAACCAACTGACATTTACAGAAGACTTCAAGCACAGTACGGTGATGAGAGTCTTAGCAGCAGTAACACATCTTAATGGTGTAAATATTTACGTACATCCTTGAATGATGATCACGGCTGAGGCGGCTCAAAGCCCACTGTAGTCGTTCCCATGATCATTCAGTGAGTAGAACACCTGAAAGTCCTTGAAAATCTACAGATAACTTGTCCCCCACTTGAAGAAGAGACATATCTGTCTGTGGGGACTGTACACACATTCATTCACCAACACCACTAGCACAGTACAGGAACTCGCCCGGTACAGGAGTTATCACCACAGTCAAGTCACAGTACAGTCCTGACCTCGCTACAAGCCATTTCAATTCAATTCAATTCAATTTTATTATAGCGCTTTTAACAATATGTCATTGTCGCAAAGCAGCTTTACACAATCAAAAGAATTATTTATATTTGTATGGAAAGTGAATGAATCAAAATGGTCAGATAGTTCCATGTAATTTCCACGTTTGCCCTATTAAAGGAGTTCCTGGGGGGCCGGCGTTTTAGGTGTGAAGCAGGCAGTCTGGTCATACTGAGAAAACGTTCTACCTTCACCCAAGCACTAGTGAAACGCTGGGATAAGTGCATTATGTCCAGATCCGTTCCAGAACACAGAGCTTATAACACAACTCTCCACTTTAATAAAGCACTATAAATCCCTATTTAAAAGAGCAAGGTGCGTTCAAGTCAAACCGGGACTTGCAATCCAGAAAACCAACTGACATTTACAGAAGACTTCAAGCACAGTACGGTGATGAGAGTCTTAGCAGCAGTAACACATCTTAATGGTGTAAATATTTATGTATATCCTTGAATGATGATCACGGGGATTATATGGGGAAATGAAGGGAGTTTTTACTCTCAGAACCACGTTCTGTTGTTCCGCACAATCAAAAGTCCCGGTTGGACTTGAACGCTCCTTGTACAAATGAAGACGGCTGTGACAGATATAGCATTCAATTTGCCTTCTCTAAGGCTGCTTACATCTCTGCAGCGGAAAAGAAAAGAAGAAGCAAAATTTTCAAAAAAGGTTTTTTTTGAAAGAAAGCTGAAGTTATATTTGGTGTAATTTACAATGCGCGGCAGTGCACCGGCTCACTGCGGTTCCTATTACAGCTCTCGTGCCGTGGGAACGTCAGCGATTACATTCATTATCACAACAGGATTGCGCCACCGCGTTTTCGGTAATTGACGGAACACGCAGCGAACTTTGGCTGCGTCTTTCACATGGGAATAATGTGCCAGAAGGAAGAAGAAAAGTAAACTACCTGAGAAAATGGGGAATGAGAGCTAAGAGCGGTACAGAAGCACAATGGGGATTCTCGTCCTTTAAGTGGGTGGCTTTTTCATGGCCTTTCATACTTACATCAGCTGTCTACTAGACATGCAACTCATTTTTTTTTTCTCCCAAGATCATAATAATGCCTACCGAACTTCCAGAGCATGCTCGAACTTTCAAAGTTAGATTGTCTAAGAGTTATAGTGGATAGCTAGCTCCACAAACTGGACTAATAAAGTGCTTAATCATGTAACAAGGGAAGAACATATAGGAATAATCAACATGATAAAAAAAAAGAATTCAGTTTGCTAGGGAGCATAAAGATTAGACTTTGGAGTGATGCAAAAAGGTCATGTGGGCTGATGAGTCCAGACTGACCCTATTCCAGAGTGATGGCCGCGTCAGGGTAAGAAGGGAAGCGCATGAAGCGATCATGTATAGTGTCCACTGTACAAGTCTCTAGAGACAGTGTTATGATCTGGGGTTGCTTCAGTTGATCAGGTCTAGACATTATGCGGCAATAAAATGAAGTCAGCTGACGACATGAATGACCAGGTTATTAAGTCTATGTTTTTCTTCCCTGATGGCAGACGCCATATTCATGACGAATCATTTTGAAAAACAGAGAAACAGTGTAAGTCTGTTTTACCAAATGATATCAGAATGTGCAGCAGAGAGGGTTAGGATAGGGAAAGGTTATGTGCTGTTAAGGTTTCCTAAGGCAAATGATCGAATAAATGACATCGTTATCTTCTTGCATGGCGTACGGAATGGAACAGATGTTACTTAATGTTGAACAGCTGCAGAAGCACTTTAAAGTGCACAGCGTTCAGGATTGTCTGAGACATGGCAGAGCAAAAAGACCTGAGAAACTGACACCATATCATAGCTTAATAGATCAAGTGTTAGGTATGGAATCTGTACACATCACTAATCAGACAGTTTTCAGGTGTGTAGATGAGAAGATATTAAGTGCTAATGTTTTAAAGAGGCTTAAAAGATACAGTATACTGAAGAATCAATGCTTTTACGGACGAAAGATCATCAGGTATTACTGTGAAATAAGAAATACGTAAAAAGATGACCTAAAACCTAACCAAAATATTGTCCATTATACTGTATACACACACTACCCCAAATGGTGTTCAAGTCGAACCGGGACTTTTGATTGTGCAGAATAACAGAACATAGTCATGAGAATAAAATCTTCCTTTATCTCTCTATATAATCCTCTCCTACACTAATGCACTTATCCCAGTCTTTCACTACTGCTTGGATACCATTAAGGTAAAGTACGGCTACTTCACAGCTGAAACACTGGCCTCCCAGGAACTCCTTTAAGGGCCCTTTCTTTTAACAGCCTAGTTTGACTTTATACCGCCCACTGCACTTACAGGAACTTGCCTGGGAACTCAGCGACAAGCCATTTCCACATGTTTGGGCCGTTAAAGGAGTTGCTGGGAGGCCAGGGTTTCAAACGTGAAGTGGGTGGTCCGACCATGGCTCTGGTGTACTGAGAAATCCTGCATTTATAATGATGGGGATTATATAGAGCTCTAAATCTTTCAGATTGACTCTCAGCTTTTGTTGCCTGGAATAAATGAATTAACTTCAATGGGAACCGAAAGCATGTTATATACAACTTTATGACTTGACACCAAAGATGTGTAAAAGTTATTATTATTTATTTTTTATACATCTTTGGTATGTTAAAAAAATGATGTTCATCAGTGCTAGGATGTTGAGAAAAAAAAAAGTCAAACTCCTTAATAGTGAATTGATTCAAAAAGCTATTCACTGCCAAATACTGCATGCAGACACCAGTTGTGTTTACTAAACATTGATTCCAGATCACATTTTCAATCTTCCATATAAAACATTTTTTGCTAATGTGACTTGAGATAATGTTTTGTAATAGAGAGGAAGAATAGAAAATGACCATCGATGTGCAACACAGCTAAAAGACGAAAAGATTCCTTCAACAATACAATATACATCAATTTTCTCTCGCATTCTCCCAAACGTTTAATTAATAATCGTTATATGATTCATGAAAACACAAGCTCTTTCTAGAGGCCATTAGCCGAATGTAATGCAAAGTGTTTCTATAATTTAGAGCAGATTTTGTCAGTTGTAATGTGCTTCCTCATTTCTATTAGATCTGTTTTTATTTTCAGTAAACTCACATGGCTCTGACTTGACTAGCAGGGGAACTGTGTGTAAAGCTACGGACACACCCGAGGGTTTATTTTTAAACATGATATTTAAAGGGGACTTTTGAGTCATTTTTAGACATTTAGATAGGTGTGTGTGTGTGTGTGTGTGTGTGTGTGTGTGTGTGTGTGTGTGTGTGTGCTTGTTATTATTTTTCCATATTTGTACAGTGGAACCTCGCAGTTTACGAGTGTTCCGCAAGACGAGCAAAGATTTTTAATAAATTTTGACTTGAAAAACGAGCATTGTCTTAGTTTAC